>CATIWQ010745445.1:0-13656 GCA_949673415.1 Euphorbia schlechtendalii | reverse complement strand
TTAGGATTAGTCGACACTCAAGATCGTGTCACCCTAGGAAAACATAAAGCAATTAGAATAATGGAACATCATTTACCTCTTTCAACATGATGTCCACTTGAAATCCGACTCTTAGCCCATACGGGGCGAACATACCCTCATTTTTGAACGATGTCCACTCGACATCCAAACCTTAGCCCACATAGGACAATTACATACCAAAACACTTTCCTTCTATGAGATGTCCATTTGACCTCCAAAATCATAGCTTGAACGGGGCAAATGATGGTTAATTAAGGCAATAATTGAACATGCGAACTTGCACGTTGGAATTTCAAAACTTAAAATTAATTCTGAAGGATCTCCTAAGCATGTCATGATTGATATAATCTAAGTTGAAACATTCCATAGATGCTAATAGGTTTATAAAACATTATAAAGAAACCTACCATCAACGTTAAGAGCGTTACTAGTTGATGAGTGCCTTTCCCTTTGGTGTAGCGCTCCCTTAGAACATTGGGACAACACTACATTAGCACAAGACTCCAAACTAGGATGGCCTCTATGATTAATCCACATGAACCCCGATAGACCAAAAACTCTCGTAGAGGAAGAACTCATTGGTTAACTAGCAACTACTAGACCGCTCATACACCAACCCAAAAATATAACTTAGAAGGCTCTTTCCAAAATATGAATAAGATTTCAAAAGAATTCTTGCAAATGTGGAGAAACTTGTTGAAGATCTCGCAAAAGCTTGCGAAGAAAAGATGTCAAAACTCAGAAGGAAAGGCTGAGTTGAAGTGTGTATCAAGGAGAAGGAGGAGCCCTATTTATAGGGAGAAGGGGAGCTGAATGCTCCCCTTTTTAGCAATGTGTGATGGGGAATTCCCCATCCCACATGCGGGTCACCCACGTGGAGCCCCAGGCTCCATGGGTTGACCCACACACATAGCTTGCTTACATGGGCTATGTGTTGGTGCCACAAGGCAAGTCGGGCTTGCGAGCTGTACCGCAAGCCTGGCTTACGAGTTACAACTGGTGGGCCTGCATTATAGACCCATGCATGCTCTGCCAACAGCGCTTGTGGGCCTACAGCCCACCAGTATGCGTTGGCCTTGTGCAACTCATGCTAGCGGCCCTCAAGCAATTTTGCTCGTAGGGCAGCCGCGTAGGCCCCACCTGCGAACATTCTGTGTTTGCATGGCCCACTCGTAACTGGAAAAATTTCCCTTGTTTTGCCCTGTGCAATTTTTCCAAAACTCCTCCTTAAATCCTTTAATTATTATTTGGCCCAACCAATAAATAATTCATCCAACGATTTTGACTTTCCTTATATTTTTAGCATAGACCCAGTCTATAAGTTCTTTACTTAATTTGGTAAAGACCCAAAGTATGTAACCTCATAGGATCCTGAAGTATAGAGCTATTAGAGTTCTTGGCTTAAGTATTCAACACCTCAATTTGATTGAAAGGTCTTGATACTTTTCCCAAGCTATTTCTTCACTTTCATCTAAATTCTTTGAATTTCTCAAAACTTTCAGACTTATGCCTCATTAAGTACAAATAACCATATCATGAGTAATCATAGATAAAAGTTACGAAGAACCTTCTTATGTCTTAACACTCCTTGGACCACATACATCTGATTGTATTATTTCAAAAGTACTTATGGCTCGTTGACCCTTTTCTTTGATATCTTAGTCATCTTACCCTTAAAACAAGGTTCGTACGCCCCATAAGATTTACATTCCATTGAGCCCAAGTCAACACATTTGTGTAACTTAGTTAAGCGAGTCTCATTTATATGGCCTAGATGACAATGCCAAAAGTATGAAGATTTCTCATTATCTATCTTCATTTTCTTAATGATGTTCATGTTTAGAATTTCAGTTTTAGTGCCATCCATACATATTCCATAAGCATAAAGAAAATTATCGCATCGAATTTGACAATTATTATTAGAAAATAAAATCTCAAATCCATTTGTTGCTAAACGCACAACAGAAATAATATTCTTAGTGACAATAGGAATATAATAGCAATTGGTCAAAACTAAAACAAGGCCATTAGGCAAACAAGGGCTATATGTCCCTACAGCTGTGGCAGCATCCCGTGCTCCATTTCCAACTCTTAGGTCCATTTCCCCCTTTATAAGCATCCTACTATTCTGCAACCCCTGCATAAAAGTACAAATATGAGTACCACAACCAATATCCAATACCCATGTAGACTCATAAGAAACTGTAGAGAAACTCTCTATCATGAACATACCTGAAGTAGATGCCTCACTTGGCTTCTTCTTCACTTGTTCAAAAATTAGAGATTCGCAATCACGTTTCTAATGTCTGGGCCTTCCACACATGAAACATATCCTTTTGGGATTCTCATTTTCAATGATCACATTTTTTACCTTCCTATTGATGAGTTTTAAACCTTTACCGTTTATGCAAGTCTCACATACCAAGGTACTCCTCTAGCCTTCTAACCTTCTTCAAAACTTCTAAGTTTCTTAATAAACTCAGATGTCTTCCTAGTTTTCCTTGACATGAGATAACCTTGCATGAAAGGTAAATATTTATTAGATAGACTCTTTATCATAGTCTATATGTCATATTCAAAATTTCTCTCAATTCCTATCTGAGTCATTCTCTTAAGTACTCAAAGTATTCAATGCAACGCTCAGTAGCAAGGATCCCATCATTTCTCCCAGAGGTATAGAAGAATTTTATTATTTCATTCCATTCTTCTTTCATGCCCTCATGAATTCCTCTTAGATGGATTAACATGGATTTAGATCCATACCATCATGCTGCTTCTTAAGCTTCAAGGTCATGGTTTCGAGCATCACAAATGACACCATAAAAGCATCCTTCTTATGATTAAGATATGCCTCTTTCTATTGGATACAAGCCTCAACATCAGGATTGACTGGTTTAGGATTATCCAAAACATAAAACATGTTATTCCTCTCAAGCTCCTTTCTAATAGCTTTAAACTAGGAGTCAAAATTGATCCCTATCAACTTATTGTCAAGTATCGGACAAAGATTTATGTTTGGATTCATTGTTCAACCTATATATAAGATAGAAATTATTTAGACATTATTATATGTAAATGAATTTAATATAAGGTCTTTAATTAAACACATATTTCTTACTATTTTATCGACATTGAAATAGCCCAATTTATTGAATTCGTGAAATCTAGTCCAACCAATTTTCCATAGTCGGTAGCATCCATAGCCCATCCATTATGACCCCCGCTATAGCAGGTCATGCCATAACAAAGAGACCATGGTTGGAACCCGTCCATTTGCATCCCATGCAATTGCTAGTCCGTTTGACTTTTATTTCTTGAGATGTGCGCAATAAATTGTATGACTTCTCAAATATATCACCAATCTGGCATTAGCTCCACTGACATGGACAACTAACCCATATTGGTTAAGGTTTAAGGGAAAGCATGTTGTACATGTCCTTACATTTGTTAATAAGGTTCATATCACGACTTATGATAGGAAGACAATTTACTACCTTAATATTATTGTAAGGATTTTATTGGTGTAGTTGGTCTCACCTAGTCTAGGACTATATGATGGATATGATTATGATAATAATAATTCCAGGCTATTTGGAATTATTAATCAAGGGAACATGCTCAAGACTGGTACATCATAATCATTCCATTAAGCCAAGACTCCACATAGCATGTAAAATAAACAAGGTCCATGTTTAAGTTCTTGCACCTACATTTAAAAGTTTTAATCTAACAACTTGAACCATGGTTGTAAAACCACATTCGGAATCCAATTCCCATACTAAAAATCAAGTAAGTCATAAAAGTCCCTTAGGTACATTTGAGCCTAATACCGATGGAGATTACCAGGTAGGAGAGGCCCCCTTAAAGTAAATAAGTAGCCAAGTCTAATCCTTGCCAAGATAATCATAGGTACTTTGATTTGTTATACCACAGATAATTATGATTTAGAGATTTCATTCTTTTAATAGAGTGAAGTACTGGATAACCCTCAATTTAAAGCATTTACATGTGTGGTAAAACATTGTTAATTTATATGAACCTTAATCTATTTATCACATCATTTTTTATAACAAGAATTGACACCTAAGTCATGCATAGCATACTTTAATCAATTCATAGAAAATATCATTTCAACATAGTATCATTAATCATGCATAGCATAAGGCAGATTCTGATACCACTAATGGTTAATTAAGGTAGTAATTGAACATGCGAACTTGCATGGAAGAATTTCAAAACTTAAGATTAACTCTAAAGGATCTCCTAAGCATGTCATGATTGATATAATTTAAGTTGAAACATTTCATAGATGTTTATAGGTTTATAAAACTTAATAAAGAAACCTACCATCTTAGTTAAGAGCATAACCAGTAGATGCATACCTTTCCTTTTGGTGTGGCGCTCCCTTAGAATAGTTGAACAACACTCCATTAACACAAGCCTCCAAACTAGAACGGCCTCTATGACTGATCCACACGGACCCCAACCGATCAAAACCTCCTGTAGAGGAAGAACTCGTTGGTTAACAAGCAACTGCTAAACCGCTCGTAGACCAACCCAAAAATATAACTTAAAAGGATCTTTTTAAAATATGAATAAGCCTTTAAAAGAATTCTTGCAAATGTGGAGAAACTTGTGGAGGATCTTGCAAAAGCTCTCGAAGAAAAGATGTCAAAACATAGAAGGAAAGGCTGAGATAAATCACGTTTCAAGGAGAAGGAGGAGCCT
This sequence comes from Euphorbia schlechtendalii, assembly GCA_949673415.1. Classification (NCBI taxonomy): domain Eukaryota; kingdom Viridiplantae; phylum Streptophyta; class Magnoliopsida; order Malpighiales; family Euphorbiaceae; genus Euphorbia; species Euphorbia schlechtendalii. The sequence continues at coordinate 8,907 of CATIWQ010745445.1, read as the reverse complement.
TTTTTATAGGGACAAAGGGAGTTGAATGCTCCTCTTTTTAGTAATGTGGGATGGGGAATTCTCCATCCCACATGCGAGTCACCCATGTGAAGCCCCAAGCTCCACAACACTCGCGTGCACAGCCTGCTTACATAGACAGCATCGGTTCTGCCACAAGGCAAGCCCTAATGGGCTTGCCTTATCCTACAAGACTAGCTTGCAGGCTGTCCCACAAGACTAGTTTGCAGGCTGTAGCTGGTGGGCCTGTATTGTAGGCTTGTAGGCTCACATAAGCACTGCTTAACAGCGCTGGCAGACCTGCAGCCCACCATCATGCGTTGGCCTTGTGCTAACGCACGCTAGCAACCTACGAGATATTTTTCTCGTAGGGTAGCCATGTAGGCCCCACCAGCAAACATCCCATGTTCGTGGGGCCCACTTATAGCAAAAAAAAATTTCCCTTGCTTCGCCCTATGCAATTTTTCCAAAACTCCTCCTCAAATCCTTTAATTAATATTTTGTTTAACCAATTAATAATTCATCCAACGATTTTTACTTTCCTTATATTTACGGCATAAACCCAATCTATAAGTTCTTTACTTAGTTCGGTAATGACCTAAAGTGCGTGACCTCATAGGATCCTGAATTATAGAGTCACTAGAGGTTAACCTAAACATGGCTCTCATCTGGGAACCTTTAGGTAAAGTGTTCCAGATCGATATGGAACCCGATAACTCTAGATGATCAAATGGACTTTCTAGCAGAGGCGTATGATTCCCCGATATTCAGAATGTAACGTGCTTGTGACTTTATCTAGTTCTGCAATAGTAACCAGTACAATATGCTCCTTCCATCAGGTTAAGTACCATCTAATTTATTGAGCTCGGATTAAGTGTTAGCTCATGTAATAACCGTAGCTATCTTGGAAATAGACTTGTTCACGAAGAACACCACTCGCCATAATGTATCAAGATTGACTAGAAACTAGTTCCATCAATCTTATACTCTGATCAGAGGTTTATGAGTGTGTAACTTCAACAAGAAGCCCTGAGGTACAACTCCATTATATCAATATATCAGGAGCAATGGATCCCATCTTGATTACTCCACTTACCAATGAGGGATTATCACTATACCCATAATCACCCGTATCATCCTAATCACTAGGGTATGAATAAGTATGACCTAAAGTATAGTAACTCCCACACAAGGTAACAGTATCTCAGGTTTGAGGATACTTGTACTACTACTGTAATAAAACATGGCACCAACACATGGATATAGTTATTTCTAAGTGTCTAACTTATAGATGTCTCCAAGGTATTACCCGATTACATTCATGTATTAACTTAAGGTACCACCTTTAGCTCGTGAGATTAGCTGCTTAGATCAAATCCAAGGAGTAAGCCTACACATGCTAGTTTATCTGCTTCATTGATGTCCTATCTCAATGAAACTATGACTAGGGATATTTATGCCATTCATAGTAACATGTGTGTGTAGTTCTCACATCGCATAGCTCCCACTAAGTCCTCGCACTTTCACTCTTTGAAATAGTCATGGACTTTCTTTTATCAATGAACATATACATAATAAAATATATATAATACTAGCAAGATACATAATTTAAATAATAATCGATAAATAACAAAGATGCCTTATTATTGATAACAATAATTTGAAACTATTTGTACATTATAAACTAATAAAGTCCCTAATTGCCTCTAGGTCATACATCATGTCTAATAGCAAATGAGTACCCAAACTATATTTTCCCACATCTCGTGATGTCCCTACTGACATCCAAACCTAGGCCCACACGTGGCCAACTTATTTTGAAAGATTTACCTTACCAATGTTCGAGGTGTATAATTGGCACCCAAACCATCCGCCCATACGGGGCAATAATTCAGGCATCACCGCATACCTTTTAATTGTGATGACAACATTGGCATCCAAAACTCTGCCCTAATTGGGTAAATAACCAGACCATCCATTTAATAGCTACATACTGTAGTTATTTTCATGCACTTTATCAGGGTATGTCACACTACTTACCCGAAATCAATTTGACCTCTTCATCCTATGATAATCACATTACAAAATCTCAAATTTTTAACCTATTATCGCACGGATAATTTGGTCACCTTATTTCATTTACAATACATCACTCCTGTTACATTATCACATGGACATTGTACAGATCTCAAATTCACCCCTAGAGGTTGGATTTTCATTTACACATTTTATCACTTTATCAAATGACTATCATGTTTGTTTCAAATGTATTGACAAACACACCATTTATATAGCATCATAGCACGTTAACCCTTGTGAATGCAGCCATAACATTAACATCTCATGCATTTATCACGCATCATGAATCTAATGTGCATGGCCTGATTTTCTTCCTCTATACCTCAGCTTGGAAAAAGCCAGCTAGCCGCTTAGTCCGCGTGTCTCTGATCATGGCTAGTTTAGAGGGGGTTCCATATATTGACTCTAGTAAAGACTCGGGTTTAAATTTAGATTAGCGTATTTCTTTCAACTTCAATCGAATAGATAACATAGAAAATTTTTAGGATGAGAATGTGGGGGATGAATAAACTCTTCTACGGGATAGAACTCCCAACAAATACCTCAATCATCAGTGAGTGCCAAGATTGCAACTATTTTAAATGCTTTCATGAATAGTGATCAGTTAGCATCATCATTAACCGCAATGCTAAGCCCATTCAGCCCGAGGAAAGGGCCAATAATGCAATGTCAATTCTGGATATCCTCTATGTTGGTAGTCCAACTAGAGTAAGGGGACCCTCTCCTTCTGCTATAGTGCACCCAGTTCATAGCACTGCTACTCTTACCTTTTACTAGTTTGGGGTGGGGCAAGGTTAGTAGAATGAAGCATAGGTTGATAAGCCAGGGTATAATTTTGCTCGCACTTCTCAACCATAGGTCAAAAATCAATTCTTCCCAAGGCAACCGGGCCAACCAGTATTTACACCAGAATTTATGGAAACAGCGAACATTAGACCCTCTTCCAACTACATCCCTTTCATCTAGGTTTTTAAGGGTGCGGCTCAACCATCAGTTTTTAATTGGAGTGCGCCAATATCTTCACAATTCCAACCTACATCGTCTTAAATATTTCAGGCCAAAGGGTAGTATGGCTTCTATCTAAGCACTGGAAATGATGTTCTCTAGCAATCGGGTATGGTAGAATTATGGTAGTAGTTTTTAACCACTCACGATGGTTATCTTGCGCCAAGTCAGGTGAATACATACCCTATAATCAAGGACGAGGATAATCTACTATCAAACTTCGTAAGGCCACAATATGAATATATTTGGGCTTTGTAGACCCTCGTTCCCATCTAGTGCATTATCAAATGGTGATGAGTGCTTTGAAAGTACGTAACCGGATGATGGTCAAGTTGTTTATAATCACTCTTGGCAACCCAATCAATAAATGGTAAAACCACCTTCTAATGGATGTAGCCTATGATTGGAACCGCCTTTCTCAGGCCATGATCGAGCACAATGGTTTCAATACCTTAATGTTGACTATAATGTAGAATCTGGAGGTGGTAAAGAAAATGTAAGGTCAGAACTTCAAATCCTACTATGAGAATTGGATCGGCACATAGGTCAGACATCAAGCTTGTTTGAGCCTGTCAGAGATGATAGTCAAACTGCTGGATGGTGCTTTGCCATCTTACAGAAGCAGACTTGGGATGGTGTTTTTTGCCAACTACCAAGAAGTGTTTATTAAGGCAGAGAAGATGGAATGCTTTGAAGCTATGGATGAACTAGTAGGGTAGCCATCTAGTAAGCCCTAGTATAAGAAGAATAAGTCAAACTCGGTGCAGGTAAGTTGAAACAGGTCGGGGTTCAATTGGTAAAGGCGAAGAACGTAGCTACTGTAAGGATGTCCCGGGAAAAATATCATGGTATTTCTCCCTACTCAACCAACCTCGAGGTTTTATTCACCAAGCTTCGAGAGCTCAAGTAGACGGAGAGCTTGAAAAAGTGGACTACTCTGAAGCTCAAAGATAAGCACAACTTCAATTCTTATCACATGACTGTGAGGCACATAACCAACAACTGTAAAGAGTTGTTGAAGGCTATTCAAAAGTTAGTGGATGAAAATATCATCCAGTTTCTAACTTTAAAACCTATCATGAAAACAAATCCCTTGCCCAACTTTGAAGCAAAGGTAGGGAAGATCAGCTACAATATAGAGGAGAAGAGGGTGCTGAAATGCATGTCTGAGAGTCTTAGGAAGTTTGTAATGGTCATTGGAACCAGGATTAATCCAATCCATGTGTTAAGGGTGTTAGAAGTAGAATCAGGCTACCGTGGATTTGGGGGCGGAATCGAGTACTATGACCCAAAGGTTAACTTAGCTGGATTGCCAATATCCACTAGCAAAGAACTTATGTTGCTTTGCATAGGGAAGATCTTATCTGAGGAAGAAAATCTAGCTGGGGTCAGGAGGAAGAGTACTTGATGGTGATAGGGTCTAGAATGGATCCAGATGTGGTAATGGATTCCCTCAAGGCTCAGTCTAGCAATCGAGAGGTTGTGCGTCGAGAGGAAGTATCATGCACTAGCTTCAACTTGGTTGGGATGTTTATTTTTTATGGGACTGATGCACCATCTTCCAACATTTTTAACTTTTACACTTTATACCGAGCATAGGGCCTTCTTCAGCCATGATGGAAACATTATTTCCCTATTCCCTTGCTGGAGTTGCGAATAAATGGTACGAGATACAATCAGAGCTAACTAAAAGTACCTCAAACACTATCGAGTTCCAGTCACAATTTTCATTCCTCGAAAGACCAAGGTAGTTCTTGATGGACTTATTTACGCTTAGGAAGGGAGATAATGAAACATTCATGAGCTACTTTCATCGATGGATGCTAATTTATGTAGTAATGCCGTCAAGACCGATAAAACAAGCTGGTATTTGGTTGATGTTAGAAAGGGCCCATAGGTGGTACCAGTATCACCTATCCAAAATGGTGATCAAGTCGTTCGATGAGTTGTTATATCATGCCCATCACCTGGACAGGGACCGTGTGCTAGAAGCCCGTAATATTCTTACAATAGAGTCAGGGATACCTTCCAACTTGACCTTCGAAATGTTAATGAGGTCTAATACAAAAGCGAACACATTAACTGATGGTGGATAGGATATAGAAGTTGATCCTGTGGTCGAGGTTTTCTATATGGAAGCGATAGAATCCAAGAAGGATGTGATGAAGATAGACTCGGACAAGGTACAAGAACAGGTGCCAATTGATTTAGACACTTACATGTTAAAGTCCCGAAGGAAGAAAAGGCTAGATGATGTGGTCTAGTGGAAGGCGAGACAATAGTGTTATGAGAAGAAACTAACCAACTTGGACACATACAAGCTAAAAGGTTCCTGGGCTGAATCAAATGATGGGTACAACCAATTTCCCTAGGAAACTCCAACTGAGAATAGAGTCATTAAAGAAGGGGTATTGAGGGTATTAGATATCATGTATGTCCTAGAGGCAATTAAGGGATATATCTTTATTAGTTATAATGTACAAATAGTTATCAAATTATTGTTATCAATAATAAAGGCATCTTTGTTATTAATCAATGTTTATTTAAATTATGTATCTTGCTAGTAGCATATATATATATATATATATATGTTATTATGAGTATGCTCATTGATAAGACAAAGTCCATTGCTACTTCTTATCGTGAAAGTGCGAGAATATAGTGGGAGCTATGTGGTGTGAGAACTACACACACATGTTACTATGAATAGTATAAATATCCCTAGTCATAGTTTCATTGAGATTGGACATCAATGAAGCGAATAGACTAGCATGTGTAGGCTTACTCTTTGGATTAGATCCAAGCAGCCGATCTCATGAGCTGAAGATGATACCTTGAGTTAACAAATGAATGTATTCGGGTAATACATTAGAGATCACAATAAGATAGAAACTCAAAAATAACTATATCTATGTGTCGATGTTATGTCTTATTGCAATAGTAGTACAAGTATCCTCAGACCTGAGATACTGGTTACCTTGTGTAGGAGTTCCTATACTTTGGGTCATACTTATTCATATGCTGGTGTTCAAGATGATACAAATGATTTTGAGTGTAGTGATGATCACTCATTGGTAAGCTGAGTAGTCAAGATGAGATCCATCGCTCCTGATATAATGATATAATGGGAGTTGTACCTTAAAGCCTCTTGTTGAAGAGACACACTCATAAACCTATGATAAGAGTATAAGATTGATATAACAAGTTTCTAGTTGATCTTGATACATTTATGGGGAGTGGTGTTCTTCATAAACAAGTCTAATTCCAAGATATCTACGGCTATTACATGAGCTAACACTTAATCCGAGCTCAATAAACTTGATGGTACTTAACTTGATGGAAGGAGTGTATTGTATTGGTTATTATTACAGAACCAGATTAAGTCACAAGCACGTGACATTCCGAGTATTAGGGGATCATACACCTTTGCTAAAAAGCCCATTTGATAATCTAGAGTTATCGGGTTCTATATCGATCTGGAAACTGAGCCTAAAGGTTCCCAAATGGGAAGCCAACTTTAGGTTAACCTCTAGTGGTTATATGCTTCAAGATCCTATGAGGTCACACACTTTGGATCTTTACCAAACTAAGTAAAGAACTAATAGACTGAGTCTATACCGAGAATATAAGGAAAGTCAATTTCGTTGGATGAATTATTAATTGGTTTGACCAAATAATAATTAAAAGGATATAAAAGAGGAGTTTTGAGAAAAATTTCATGGGGCGAAGAAAGAAAATTTTTCCCGTTGTGAGTGGGCTCCGTGAACATGGGATGTTCACTGGTGGGGTTGGCGCGGCTGCCCCACGAGCTAACATGCTAGCGAGAAGCAAGCCTGCAGAGCTATTTGCTAGCATTTGCACAGCCTTGAAGCACAGGCCCGCTAGCAGCCTGCATGTTGGGCTTGCAAGACAGCTCGTAAGTCTAGCTTGTAGGACAAGGTAAGCCTGTTACGGCTTGCCTTGTGCTGCAGCATACAAACCACACAAGCAGGCTGTGGGATTGGGTCAATCATGAGATTTTGGCTATACTCGTTCTGAAAGTCTTATCCCCGGTAGCGGTGCCAAAAACTTGTTCGCCGCTTTTCTACTGATAATATAAAAGTTCTAAATATGAACAGGTGTTATCAGTACCGCTTATCAAATAGAAAAATGATGATAATTGCAAGTATACATTTGTGATGTAGTTTTAAAAGATATCGATCCCACAGGGAAGGAATTCGGTTCTAAAGACCAACTAGAGTTACGGTATAAAAGAAAATAAAATGAGTTAAATTGTAGAGTTTGGATGGTAGACTGATGAATAGACACAGGCATGAACAGATTAGAGAAGATGTAAACTATATAGATATTCCCTAAGAGCAAGTACAGTAGAGAAAAACATGCAAAATCATCTAGAATATTTCATACACTAGATAACTTTAACAAACACGATCCTGCCCAAATATTCAATAATTCACCGCAGAGTAACCCATGAAATCACTTTTCTAAATCTAGGGTAAACGAATTATGATACTTATAAAAACCTAGATAACAATAATACTATGCTTAGTACGGGTCACTCTCACATAGATATATTTAGCAAGTTGCCACTCTAAAAATGTTGGCGCACTAAATAGCATTATAATCACAGATCCAGTGAGTATACACAATCTTGTTAACCCCAAAACTACTCTTAAAGTCAACTTGAAAGCATATAACTTGATTAATATAAATGGTGCAAGACGAAATACTCATTTTGACACATAGACATATCATAAATTTCGAAATAGAAAGTAAAAGTAGAAAATAAAGTAAAGTTGTAAGGTATGCAAGTGAAAGCTACAGTTGATCAAACCGTATACACTCTTTTAATGGGAGTTTGTCAATTCTCGCAATTCTTGAATCTATTTTGAATTTGGGCTTGACTCGTACAGAACCTCCACTAGGATGCTATTCTTTGTGAATATTGAACAAATGAATGTTGAAGAATAGAAACTTTGATTGATAAGTGCTTTGTAATTACACTCATACAACAATCGCTCTAATTTGTGGAGAAATCTAGTGATTGAAACTATAATCGAATCACTTATACATTTTTCTCTCTAACACTTTGAACTAGTGAAATCTATATAACTTTCACTCTCTATCATGTATCATATGCTCTGTCAATTTTCACTACCATACATTCCCACGAAATTGGTTGGTTTGGGACTTTATTTATAGAGTGCGAAGGGTTGCGTCTATCCAAATGAAGAGTCGTGTCCATTGGCGAAGGGTTGCATCACTTCAATGTGATTGGATGCTAAGTTTCATCCTCATCTTCAATGGAAAGGCACCTTTTTGTGATTGGATTACTTCTAAAAGGAATCTTTTCATTTGATAGTTGATGGCGGTTGATCGTTCTTAACCGGCTGTTGAAAGTTGAGAAGAGCTGACCAAAAATAGTTACAAAGTTGTGAACACGATATACTTATCACGATTGTGAATAATAGTTGGTAACTTTCTATTTGTGAAGGATGATAAGTCGCGAACGCGAATGGGTATAACGATCGTTGCATGTGTTTTTATTCATGATTTTTCTTTGCAACTTTACTGATCTTTGACTACTTCGATCCTAAGCCAATTGTTTGTGTTCCACGCATCTATTTGCACCTTTTTCACTCTTTTTACATAGAATTCCATCCTTGATCATTTTACTTCCAAGATTCACCTAGTTTCTGCACTTGCATAAAAAACAACTATATACCACGTGAAATCTTTTATATGAAGTATAAAATGACTTTAAACCATATCATTTTATAAGTAAAAATATCATGATAATAAGTGTAATTATACACTTATCACACC
>CATIWQ010745348.1:0-10287 GCA_949673415.1 Euphorbia schlechtendalii | reverse complement strand
TGTATGTATATTTTATTTACATATTTTTTTTTTCATTTGAAACAATGATTGACGTAGCTAAGTGAGTTGAGTCAAAGGTAGACCAAATAGAAGCCCGTGCGTTGTGTCTGCTTCTTTATGCATCAAGTACGATATGATTTGACACATTTTTACATTTAAATCAATTTGGTGCTAACTGAAATTTCTGCATTTATCACCTTAAAATTAAAGAATTTTATATATGTATATAACGATTATGCAATTTTTTTGATAATAAATAGAAATTATGCAATTTACATTCTGAAAAATCAAATATGTTCATATATAAAAAATCAAATATGTCAAAATTTAATTATTTAATTTGTTATATAAGCAATAATAAGTAATAAAACTAATATAGGTGATCATGGCGTATATTGATTAAATTGCTTATTATACATATAATTCAAAAATAATATCAATTTATATTCACGAACTAGTTTAACTCTAGACTATGACTACACCATAAACATTCATCTGTATTAATCATAAACCACTATAATTTATCATCCATGGAAGCAAATAAATGTTCTGATTTTCAATAACGAGTCTTATATTTCATTATTTGAACTATTTTTCAATAGTTACTAGTAACACATTATCAACAACAATAACAAATATTTTACTAGGGAAAAGGTAAACTTTGCATCGAGATAAAATTTTAGTAATAAACTGGCTACCGAATTGTTGTTCAAGTAGTTCATATTACGAATAATAACCATGAAAAAATTAATAATCTAATTAGGAGGAACATTGTCATCCATAAATTTACAAGGTTTGAATTCGAGACATTGCTTAATTGATATCAAGTTACCGTATAAATCCTGTGAATTGTATGGTATAACTATTTATTATTTAGGCTTTAGCACAAAGTGATAATTAATACCATTTGTAAGAATTTTTGTGTTATACTGTATAAAAACTAAATTAAATAATTAAACAGAGCCCTTTTCCCTCTTTAAAGACCAGCCAATGGACTCTCCACAATCACCACTTTCCTCATCACGAACTCCAGTTTTCTCCACAAAACACAACTTTTCCAGCAATTATTTCTTCTTAATCTTCACCATTTCTCCATTATTTCGTTAAAATGAGTTCAAAAATCACTTCAATTTTCGGAGCTCCAGAAATGTCTTCATTGGAATTCGACTCCATCAAGGTCCAGAAGGTCGACGCAATTCGAAGGTACAAGAGAAACAAAAACTTCATTTCCTGTTTCCACCGTACAATTACAGCTCTAGGTTTTCTCTGCTCTTTTCCTTATTTTCATCTCCTCAAAGATCTCATTTCTTCCCTTTATATCTCCCTCTTCAATCGACAACTCTACGTTTTTTGTTTAATCAATGCCATGATTTTCGCCATCTACCGGTTTTCTGCCACTGTTTCTCAGCCTGATCTCTACAATCAGTACATCTCAATTTCCTCCACCTCCAGCAGTCGTGATAAATTAGCCGACGAGGAAACAAAACCGGTCGTTTGGAAATCAATGGAGATTCAGTTACCTGAAGAGGAGATGTTCAGCGATAAGCAGATTGTTGTTTGCGAGAATGCTCAATCGGCACCGGAGGAGGAGGAGAAAAATCCGATTGACGATTTGCCGGAGTCGAAAAAGTTATTGCGAACGAGATCGGACAAATATACAACGGCGAAGAAGAAAAAGAATAACCTGAGAGAGCTGCGGCGATCGGAGACCGAAAATGGAAGAAAATTGGTTGTGGCGGTGGGCGGTGAAGAAAGAAAATTGATGGAGGATATGAACAGTGATGAATTCAGATTCACAATTGAGCGTTTCATTGCGAGTAAAAGGAAGCTTTTGAGGGACGAGAATATTGCCGCTGTTATGGAAGAAAGGGAAATGCCTTTTCTGACTGCTATCACTACTTGATTACCATTTACCAATGATTTCCAAAAAAAAAAGGTAAGGGTAAGAAAATCTTAATAATATTAAAAATTAGGATCTTCAAAGATTTAAATTCTATATCTCGATTTCATGGATATGGATTTATATGTGTACAGAGTTCATGGAATTTGTAAACTTTGGTGTTTTTTTTTTCTCATTTGAGAATTTGAGTTCGGAAGTAGTTCTTGTTGCTTTTTGACTCCTGAATTGCTGAGAGATTTCAGATTTTAGCTTTTCGTCCTGAAATAACAATTTAAGCAGGTGTTGGAAAACTTCTTTAATTGGTCAATATTACAATAGTTGAACAAAACAACTAAACTTCGAAATTAAGCACAATAAATTCATATTATGATACCGAAATGTATTGTCTAGTTTGAGACTATTAAGCTGCCAACATGTTGCTCATCGTTTGTAAAAATTCCCGGTTTCAGACAGAATTCTAGTCGATCTTGGTAAAAGTATTGTTTTGGTCATAGGTGATAGGTATGTCAATAATGCAATTATGTTGACGCCTAAATATCGAGCTCTTATGTAAGTAAATATCAGATGTCACCCTTAAATTTTCAAAAGAGTTATATACATCCTTCAACTTGTTAAAAGCGAATCATTTAATCTTATCAGCGCGTGTTAAAATCTAGTTGGTTTGATTTTTATAAAATGTCAATTGATTTTTCTTCCAACAAGAAGTTGATATGTGAAATTAAAAAGATAGACTGTGACATTCTTATCAAGTTGAGAGGATTACTAATTATTTTATAAATTGAGGATTATATCTACATTTGAAACAAGGATACATTTTACCTGTATTGGGTAGGCGGTTTCTTTCACTTCCATGTATTATAAATTAGAAGAAATGCCTTTTTCTTTTTGGTACTTTTTTCTTTAACAACGAACCCACACGCATAAAGAAAAATAGGTATTTAAAACCCTTTTCAGCAGCATGAAGGACATTAATATCTACTTACATTTACTACTACGGTTATTATTATAATTTAATACCATGATTTATTACCTTAGTAGGGACAATTTTGGGTTTATAAATGGGATATATAAGGCTAATTATGTAGCAAAAAGCTTAAAGCATTGTGGTCCAAAACATGTAGTAGTGTGCTGCTGTGATATTATACTATTTTATATGTAAACAAGTAATCATGTTTATAAATATGGCTTCCAATCTATATAGCTTTAAATCAAATATATATATCAGAGATAATTATTATTATGTAAATGTGCGGATTGGTCAGCGATACATGATTTTACACCAAACTAGCTCATATTAATAAATTTTAACACTAAATTAAGAAGTAATATTTCCAAGTCTATCACAATTACTTTTTCCTTTTCTTTGGTTCCCTTGTTAATTTGGGATCAAATATATTTGGTAATTAAATATGATTAATCAACTTTTTAGTGACCAGATATCATATTTTTCGATTTCAATTTTTTTTTGTGTGGATTAGGAAACATATTTTGGTATGATATACAAAACGCCATATAATAAACAAGAAGACAAAGTTCCCACTCTCAAGTGAGAAATAATGTCAAATGCTTAATTATTCTTTTTTCTTCTTTTAAACTAGTTACATTTAATAGCATCCTTTTCTTTTCTTTAATAAAAAATATTTGTATGCGTGGTTGATTGAGCCCTTCAAGAAGCAAAATATAATTGATGGCTGTTTCACAGGACAGCTTTTTTGCTTTGTAAAAAAAAGGAGCCTGCCATTTAATTATTTTCTTGTTTTAATAATAAAAATGGTGTAGGAAGAAGCGTACTTTGATCCACTAATTGTGGAGTTTATGCAGCAAAAACGATAATGAAATTTCTTTTCTTATTAGCCCCTACTTATTTCTCTTCTTTTCTTTTATGAACATATTATGCACTTATCAACCATAATTGTCTCAACTTTTTTTTTCCTTTTAGTTATATATTATTAATTATGCACTAGCAATTATAAGCGTCGCTACTAAAACATTATAATCAGGTGGATTCCAAGGGGATCAGCTGAAAAAAAAATCCCCTAAAACTTCAGTCGAACTGCGTATTTTCTCACCTCTCCATAATGTGATATCTGAAATTAATTTGTTTTAAAAATAAATTACTGCTAACTTAACTATTATCAGTAGAGGAAAGAAATTTAGCTCAGGTAGTTGAATGTCTACCTATAAATAGACAACAGTAATGGGTTTGGATCTCACCGGAAAGGTTTAATTTTTTAAATATACATTTGTATTTCACAGAATGTCATCTAATAGAATGTAATAAGAAAATGATCAACAGTGTAAAATATTGTTTGATATTTTACTATATAACAAACATTTTATCACATGATACCGAATACTAGTGCAATCATATTGTCTCTGGGACTTGTCATTTATTTGTTTTATAGTTGTGGCATGACAAAGAAATTATTAAGTTCTTACTATTTGAGTATATAAAAACAAATATAATGACTAATTTGTAATATGCGTATATATATCCATTAATATTTAGTAACATTACAGTAATGTGCATTTACAATCCTTGTGTATTTAGATTTTTATCTGATTGTCAAGTTGGGTTTTTTTAATTTTGAAACTGCACAATCCTGCATTCACTTGCAGACAAATCAATTAATTTGATATAATAATAATAATTAAGAGATTTAAAATATAGGAGAAACCTATAGTGTAGAAAAAAACTTCTCTGTACATATTTCGTTATTGGTATACCGTATACATGACAAATTTTGTATGAAAAATCACAATTTTACACCAAAAAATTCAGTAAATGACATGTAAAAACTCATCATTAGCAAAGTCAGCTGGTTAAAAATCACAAATCACTAATTTATAAAGAGAAATTGAAACTCAGAGAGAAGAAAAATGTAAATATATGTTCTCTCTATCCCTGTTGTTGAAGTTACAGGAACTCGTAGTGGCTCTTATTTATGCACGAACTATGAACTGGATCAAATCTGGAAGGATTGCAGCCAAAATAAAGTTGTAACTAAATCTTAACAAATTTCTTGATCAGTTTAATGCCAGCTTATAATAATGGTTTACTGAGGTAAGATCTATTACAAGCTTGGGTAAGTGTCTGTGTGATTTTTGAGTTACTTTTCTGTTGTTACCTTAGCTGCCCGCCTGCTACCATCTATACCATCTTCTGTGCATTTTATACCGTCTTTACACCCTTCTGTTTTGCCGATGTTATATGTCTTCATAGAATAGACGAGTTAATGATTTAATTTTAATTTGCTGCCAGAATACCCACAAATGATAAGCAATGCAAATGTATTTGTCCTAGTAGTTTGTTTTCAAGATTCCCTTGTGGCCGAGTCTCTGTAATCTATTATTGTTGTCAATATCTGATGCAAAATTGTAATTATTAGCTGAAATTTTTTCTTCTCTTTCTGTTTACATTAATATTGTTGGATGGTGGAATCATAAATAAATATCACCGCCGTACCAATAGTGTAGCTTTTCAACAACCCTATATTGTGCTGAATAGTCAAGTAGATGAAAAATGAGAGTGGCTAGATAGATTTTTAAAGTTAATTAGTAGTTTTTTAGTCTAGATATGATTGTTGGGGCCAGGTAGATTATCTCTTCTCCATTCAATCGGATTTGGATATGAATCTTTTACTTAATAAAAGTCTGCTTAAGTTCGAAAATTTATGTGTTTGAATTTGAAATTTGTGTAAATACTTGAACATTGCTTGGATAATATATTTTTAGTTAATTTGTAAATTATTTAAGAAAACAATCAACTTTGATGGAAGAGCATGTTATTGATGTTTTATGTTGACTTAGACTTAATCTAAACCCGGAAATATTTTTTCACAAGTTAGGTTTAACTTGAAAAAAAAAGTATTATGAAGTCAAACCAAAAATAAGCATGTTTTCACTACATAGAGTATATGAAATGTCTATAACATATCCACAAAACTTTAAAATTACCAAAATAGTTTTGCATTTATGTTTTGAATTTGTAATTGTATGTATTTATTATTAGTTTTTGGAAATTCTCCAATCCTCTGCTATAGTTGTTTTGTTTTGACAGTATCCCCTACACAGGTTTAACAATGAATACTGATATGGGCTGAGGCCTTTTTGATCATTGGGCTTTGTTAATGAACGGGCCTTTAGCCCATTAGGACCACCCATGACGTGGCTTAACTAACAAACAAATAAACGTACAGTCTCTCCCTTTTCCGAAGGATTAAAGCGTGCCATTCCTTCTGATTCATTTCTACTGCCTACTTTCAAAGCAAAGCATTTTGCCTTTTTATTAATTTGCTCTCAATCTACCTCCTCACTTACATTCCTTCATTTATTCGCAAAGAATGAGCTTACTGTGATTGTGTGTGCTTCTGTGACTTGAAACCGTTGTAATTTTGGATCTAGTATCAGCCTTTCCATCTCTGTAAGGTAGGATTACTTAATTTTATTTTTTACACAATCAATTTGGCGAGTTGTTAGTTTACATGATTTTACGTGAACCTCAAGGAGCTCATGAATTCAGTAATGGAGCTTAAATTCGAGCAAAAGGACGCGTCTGATTGGGTGTACAGGGGGGAAGGTGCTGTTAATCTTGTTCTTGCTTACGCTGGATCTTCTTCTGATTTTGTAGGCTTATCAAATTCTCAACTCTTCATTTTCCTTTGATAGCTCATTTTGATTTTTCAGTTTGATTTAATTTTTTTTCCCTAGAATTGAACTCAATTGGTTTATCTGATTGTTTATCTTTGATTGATGCTGTCATTGTTCGAAGTTTGGGAAGGTAATGAGAATACAAAAAGTAGCGAGGGACGCGGATTGTGCGAAGAACGACGAGGTATTAACGGAGGAAGAACGGTTGCTATGGAGTGTATCGAACGAGCTGGTATCAGCTCCTACGAAGCAACTAGCGCAGTTGAACTATACGCGGCATATTATTTGCCCATTGTTGGGCTCAGATTATGTCGACGCCGGTGTATGCTCTATCTACTCTATTTTAACTTTCTGATTTAAATAGTTAACTAATAACTGGATCTGGTAAAATGATTTCTTGGAATTTGAAATGGTGGTTTTGTTTGGAAATCTGATTCGGCTTAATTGGAACTTGAGGCAGATACATGTTGCAGTTTCCAGTGAATTTCTTGAATCTATTGAGAAGAAAGTGACATCACAGCGTCCTGCTTGGCGAGTTGATGCAGCCAAGATTGATACACGGCGTGGATATGTGATCCTAATGTCTGATCATTCTCTGTTTTCTCCTGGTAATCACCTCGCTCTCATTGTCAATGGCTTTAAATACAATTTTAAGAACGGTTTGTGGTGGTATGCACTCTCTCTGCAATTAAGGTATAGTTAGCGCACTGTTAGGCTAATGATTCTATATTTCGTTTCGGTTTTGAAAACTAGTTTGGTCTACAGTTTCTCAAAATAATAATACGAGAAATTGGAACCTCCTTTGTTACAAATAACAATCTTATAAATAGAATTTACTTAAAAATCAACTATCATTAAGTAGCTAGAATAAATGATTCTTAGACATATAGGGGTGAATGGATCATTGTTCTTTTTTTATCCGTACAAAATGCTTTTAATTAATGAAGTATACTTTCTGGTAACAAAACACTAGAATTTTTTTTTTCAATTATTGTGTTATTAATCTACCCTTTCTCAGAAAAAAAAGTAAACTGATATGAATATATCCTTTATTTTTATTATTTACAATTTTTCCACCGTTTTGTTTATACATATATACTAGCAGAATACCAACTTTGACAAGCTGGATTATCTAAGTTAAGAAGAGGAACATATAACTTGAATTCTATTTATATTGTTTATACTGTTTTTTAATTTTGGTTTATCTGTCTTAAAATTAAAATATTCTTTGGTAGTTTTTATCTTGAATTACTAGAAGTGCGTCATGTTTGCTTTCATTTGTTAAACAATAATTAAATTTTCATAATTTAATAATGTATCCGCGTTTTTTCTTAGTGATTGATTCTTTTTTCATTTTCATATTAGGATTGCATAAGGTTGGATCATGTATATCTGTTGAGATAAAGGTATATGTATGCACACGATCTTTTGGGTTTCATACTTTTTTATTCTTCGTTTATGAATTATAACTTTTCTTTTAGGTTATGTAACTTCCCTATTTATTTTCATCAAGTAGCCCAAATGTGGATTTCTACCTGAATCAAAATTCATTGCTGAAAGGAATGCCATCAAAAGGAGTGTAACACGCTTCAGAATGCATCAAGTCTTAAAGCTGCAGCAGCATGAGGTGAATTTTCCTTATATTCTCAATGGTGATGGTGCCATGCTATTTGAACTCTTCCATGGATGATGTAAAACGAGTTTGAGGTTGATGTCCTCTGTTTTTCACGTGCTTTCTCAAGCAGCCAGTGAGAACATCCTTTTTGTGAAAAGAGGAACGCAATTTTGGGTTGCCGAAAGCAATTCCGATTGTGCCCTTACTATCTCAGCATTACTTTGTTTTGTAAAATTTTTGTTCTAATGTGAATACTGGCTGTTAGATGCTTGCACATCTCATCAATAAGGTCTTCTCTTTGTTTTGTGAATTTCCATTTTGGCTCAAGCATGTTATATTTTCAGACATCAGAGATCAGCCAGTATGATCCCTTGGATATTTTCTCGAATTCCAAGGAAAAGATACATAAAGCAGTCAATGATCTCTACACCACTCCTCAAAACAATTTCCGTGTGTTCTTAAACGGGTCACTTATTTTTGGAGGCTTGGGTGGTGGCACAGACAAAACGAGTACTCTAGTGGAAGAAGCTTTTGAAGATGCATTGAAAAAAGTTATTAAGGCAGACGATGGGTTGCGCGCTACAAGTTTCTTAGAGCTTGTTGCTGAGACATTATACAATTCTAAAGTGCTTGATCGACTTGTCGAAGTTCAGAAGCTGGATAATCATGACATTGAAGGAGCAATTCATGCTTACCATGACATCATTTCTCAACCTTGCATGGTGTGTCAAGAATGGGATGGAGCAGGACTTCCGAACAAATATACCTACTTCCATTCTATTCCAATGGATGAGCGTTTGAAGATTGTTAGGGATTATTTGATATCTGCTACTGCAAAGGACTGTAGTGTGATGATCAGCTTTAGACCAAGAGAAACTGGAGATTTGGGGTCTCCATATAGCAGCATATATCTGCAATCAACCAACCAAAATTTTGATTATAAGGTAAGCATTTAACATGATTTGTTCATATCTTAATTCACATGGCCATATGCTAACCTAGAGGACTGTGGAGTATCCGTTTTAGTAAAGCCTATATAATATTTATTTTGCCATGCATTGCAAAAACCACCGCCTCTTAACTTCTTAATGTCTATTAGGCTAAAATAGGGTTATTTACTTGCAAAATTTCGCACGTTGGCAACTTGGCATCATTGCCAGACTGAGGTAGGTACTGAGATTTGTGTCGGGATAGGTACTCACGAATTTTGTGTGAAACCTTGAAAGTTTAAAACTTTGTCTCGCTTACCATTCCGTTGATACTCATTTTATCGGGTCAAGTGCAATAGTTTTTCTATTTAGTAATTTAAACCAAATGTTGTATCTGAGGTAGTTGTAGTTTCACCTTTCCTGTAACAACTATCTTTCAATAAAAACCATACCACACTACCACCAGCCTTTTGACAATTTAGTTGAGTTTTATCAGTTATCATTCTCTCTTTTAGTTATTATTGCCTGAAAATTAAATTCTCATTTGTGTTGCAATTTTTTTAGGTAAATTTCCTGGACTTGGATATGAAAGCTTTGAAGAAAATGGAAGAATATTATGAAAAGGATAAGAAGATAGTGGATTTGTATGCTCAAGTGGAGGAGAGAGATGGAAACATGAGTCTGAACCGTCTATAAATCTCTAAAGTAAACGTCAAGAAGTTTACTGGAAGCTCATTGGAGATAGTAAGTTTTTTGTTGCACTTTAACTTTGTATTGTTATTTGTAAAGTTAAGATGAGATATTTTCGCCTTATGACTCACAAGAGATAATTTTGTTGTATGCATCATCATCATTAGCTTTTGGGTTCTAGATTTTCCATTCACTTCACAGCTGATCCAGTTTTATTGTAAATCTGTTCTGTGATTCACCGACTCTTTTTATAAACCTTAGTTGCTAGCATTATTCATTGTCCAGTATCAGTATATTTAATGCTTTTAATGAGTCATTATGCCCCAAATACCTTAAAATTTGTTTTACTTAAAAGTTGAAGTCGGCTGGGGCTTGAATATTATTAAGAAAAAGACAAATACCATAAACTTGTTATTGATCTATGGTGACCAAATCAGAAGCTAAATTTTCCATTTCATAACTATCAAAGAGACAAAGACCTCCAGTTCTAGAAATTATCTGTG
>CATIWQ010745311.1:0-14268 GCA_949673415.1 Euphorbia schlechtendalii | reverse complement strand
GTGTCTATTGATGAAAGATTGCATCTGTTCATTGTGATTGGTTGAGAAGCTTTGATATAATCCACAATGGATAAGCACCTTTTCATGATTGGTTGACTCTTGATAGGTGTCTATTCGTTGGTAGTTGATGGCAGTTGATGGCGATTTATCATGCTTATTTGGCGGCTGTTAGTTAAAAAGATAATACCAGAAAACCGTCCATGTCGCGACTGCGATATACATGTCATGATTGTGAATCTTTGATTGGCAATCTTCTGATTCTAAATTAAACAAGTCATGATCGCGAATGATTGTCGCGATTGTGAATTGAGTTTTACTCAGAATTCTTCTTGTAACTTTACCGATCTTCGACAGCTTCGATCCTAAGCCAAATTTTTAAGTTCCACGCATCTTTTTTGCACCTGTTTCACTCTTTTTTCATAGAATTCCACTTTTGATCATTTTACTCCCAAGATTTACCTAGTATCTGCATTTGCATAAAAAACAACTACATAACACGTGAAATCTTTTATATGAAGTATAAAAATGACTAAAACTATAATGTTTATTGTATAAAATTAATGTGATAATAAGTGTAATTATACACTTATCAGGGATCATACGCCTTTGCCAGAAAGCCCATTTGATCATCTAGAGCTATGGAGTTCCATATCGGTCTGGAACACTGAGCCTAAAGGTTCCTGGATGGGAAGACAAGTTTAGGTTAACCTCTAGCGGCTTGATACTTTGGGATCCTATGAGGTCAAACTTTGGGTCTTTATCAGACAAAGTAAAGAACTTATAGAATGGGTCTATGCTAAGAATATCTATTTATCAAATTCATTGGAAGAATTATTGATTGGTTAGACAAAATTAAAAATTAAAGGGAATAAAAAGAAAATAGGGAAAAATGCACAGAGTAGAGAATGGTTGCGAGTGGGTCCCAAATGAACACGGGATGTTCAGAGTGGCACCTACGTGGCTGAGCAAGCTGAAAAGCTCATGGGCCGGTAGTGTGCGGGGATAGCCCGCGCATGCTAGCATGTTGCAGGCCTATAAGCACTTTTCGAGGTAGCAATTGCGCTGGCATGCCACGTAAGCCTATTTGCGTGCAGTACACAGGCTGAGAAGCCTAGGCTTCCAAGAATGCCCGCAAGCCCAGCTTACGGCACAAGGCAAGCCTATTACGGGTTGCCTTACGGAAGGAAGCTGCGGGTTAGCCCATGGGTCTTACAAACTCGCATGACCAATCCGAATATGTGATGGGAATCCCACATAGTTTTTTAGGGGTAGTCTAATACTCCCTCTTTTCTGTATATATAAGCCCCTAGTTCCCCTTTATTCCACTCTTCAACTCAGCCTTTCTCTTTGAGTTTGATATCTTTTTATTCTTTTGTTGTGTGAGATCCTTCACGAGTTTCTCTAAATAGCAAAGAATTATTTTGAAGGCCCTTTCTAATTGAAGTGAACCTTCTTGGTTTATATTTTTGAGCTGGTCTTCAAGTTATCTAGTAGCTGCTGTCTACTAATGGTTTTCTAACTCAACGAAGTTTTGGTCGGGGAAGATCCGTGTGGATCAAATGTAGAGGGTATCCTAGTTTGGAGGCTAATGCTAACGAAGTTCTGCCGAATTACTCTAAGGGAATGCCACATCCAAAAGAAAAAGAATCACGCATCAACTGGTAATGTTCTAAACTTAGATGCTAGGTTTCTTTTATTAGTTTTATAAACCTATAAGCATCTATGGAACCTTTTAACTTAGATTATATCAATCATTGCTTGCTTAGGAGATCTTTAGGTTAATTTTAAGTTTTGAAATTTTGCCTTGCAATGTTTGCTTGTTCAATTATTATCTTGATTAACCAGTAGCGATATCTGAGCCTGCCTTACGCTATGCATGATTGATTATAATATTAAAATTGATATTTTGTATGAATTGATTAAAGTATTCTATGCATGACTTAGGTTTTAATTCCTCTTATAGAAAATGATGTGATAACTAGTCTAGGTGATTATCATATAAATTAGCAATGTTTTACCACAAGTGTAAATGCTTTGATTGAGGGTCGTCCCGTACTTCTCTTAGTTAAAGAATGAAATCTTTAAATCATAGTTGCCTATGGTACAATGAATCGAAGTGCCCATGGTTATTTTTGCAATGATTAGACTTGGATTCTCATTCACATTGAGGGGGCTCTCCTACTTGGAAATCTTCATCAGTATTAGATTCAAAAGTACCCAAGGGACTTTTATTACTTAGTCGGTTTCTAGTATGCGAATAAGATTCTGCATATGATTTTACAAACGTGGTCGAATTTGTCGAATTAATTCTTATACACATAGGAGCAATGACTTAAACATGGACCTTATTGGTTTTGCATGCTATGTGGAGTCTTGTCATAATGGAGTGATTATGATATACTAGTCCCGAGCATGTTCCCTTAGAGTTGATAATTCCAAATAGCCCAGAATTATTATTTTCATAATCATATCCATCGTATAAGACCAAGACTAGGGAAAAACTAGTGGCAGTAATAAAATTCTCACAACAATATTAAGGTAGTACACAGTCTCCCCGTCATAAGTCATGATACGAACCTTATTAACGGATGTAGGCACATGTACAACATGCCTTCCCTTAACATGTGTTTTGTAATGAGACTAGATGGGGTTAATACCTTAATAAAAATGGGTGACTATCCATATTATTGGAGCTAATGCTAGATTGGAGACACATTTGAGGAGTCATACAATTAGGTACGCACATCTCAAGAAATGGAACTCAAATGGATTAGCAATTACATGAGATGCATATGGATGGGTTCCAACCATGGTTTTCTTGTTATGGCTTAACCCGCTATAGCAGGGGTCATGATGAGTGGCTATGGATGCTACCTACAAAGGAAAATTGGTTTGTAACAAGTTTCCTGAATTTAAATAGTAGGAATTATGTGTTAAATTAAAGACCTTATATTAAATTCATGTACATATACTAATGTTTAAATAAATTCTATCTTATATCTAGGTTGAATAATAAATCTAAACATAAGTATTCGTCTGATACTTTACAATAAATTGACTAGGATCATTTTTTACAACTGGTTTAAAGCTCTTAGAAAACAGCTTGAGAAAAGCCACATGGATTATGTTCTAGATAATCCAGAACAAGTCAATCTTGATACTGAGGCTTTTATCCAATAGAAAGAATCATAACTTAATCACAAGAAGGATGCTTTTGTGGTGTCACTAGTGATGCTCAAAACCATGAGTTTGAAGCTTAAGAAACCGCATGAAGTTATAGACCTAAAATCCATGCTGACTCATCTTAGAGGACTTCATGGGGGAATGAAATATTGAGATTTCTCTATAACTTTAGGAGAGATGATGGGATCCTAGCCATTGAGCGATGTATAGAATACTTACAGTATTCAAGGAGATTGGCTCTGATAAGAGTCTAGAAAGATTCTAACCATGGCATACATCTTATGATAAAAAAGTCTGTTTGATAAATATTCACCTTTTGTGAAAGATTATCTTATGTAAAGGAAGACTAGCAAGACATCTGAGTTTATCACGAAACTTAGAAGTTTTGAAGAAGGTCTTAGGGCTAGAGGAACAGGTACATTGGTAAGTAGAACTTGCACCAAACGTAACTGTTTAAAACCCATCAATATGAAGGTAAAAAATGTGGTTATTGAAAAGGAGAAACCCAAAGGAATATGTTTCGTGTACGGAAGGCCAAAATACTAGAAACGTGATTATAAAGCTTTAATTTCTTAACATGTGAAGAAAAGGCCAAGTGAGGCATATAATTCAGGTATGTTCATGATAGAGAGTTTCTCTACAATTCCCTATGAGTCTATTAGGTTTTGGACATTGGTTGTGGTACTCATATCTGTACTTCATTACTAGGATTGTGGAATAGTAGGATGCTTTCAAAGAGGGAAATGGACCTAAGAGTTGGAAATGGAGCACGGGTTGCTGCAACAACTGTAGGGACACATAGCCTTCATTTACCTAGTGGCTTAGTTTTAGTTTCGAACATTTGCTATTATATTCCTGCTGTCACTAAGAATATTATTTCTATTGCATGTTTAGTAATAGAGGAATTTAAAATTTTATTTTCTAGTAATAAATGTTAAATTCGACACAATAATGTTCTTAGATCCAAGTAGCTGATCTCAAGAGTTGAAGGTGGTACCTTGAGTTAACACATGAATATATTCGGGTAATAAATTAGAGACCGCTATAAAACAGATACTCAGAAATAACTATATCCATGTGTTGGTGTCATGTCTTATTGTAGTAGTAGTATAAGTATCCTCAGACCTAAGACACCAGTTACCTTATGTAAGAGTTGCTATACTTTGGGTTATACTTATTCATACTCTGATGATCAAGGTGATAAGTGTGATTATGGGTATAGCATTGATCACATATTGGTAATCTGTGTAGTCAAGATGGGATCCGTCACTCCTGATATAGTGATATAATGGGAGATGTACCTATGGCCCCTTGTTGATGTGACACACTCATAAACTTTTGATCAGAGTATAAGATTGATAGAATGGTTTTCTAGTCAATCTTGATACATAATGGTTAGTGGTGTTCTTCGTGAACAAGTCTAATTCGAAGATAGCTATGACTATTACATGAGCTAACACTTAATCTGAGCTTAATAAACTGTATGGCACTTAACATGATAGAAGGAGTGTATTGTATTGGTCACTACAGCAGAACAGCATCAAGTCATAAGCACATGATGTTCCAAGTATCGGGGGATCATAAACCTTTGCTAGAAAGCCCATTTGAATATCTAGAGCTTTTGGGTTAAATATATATCTGGAACACTGCACCTACATTTCAGGAGGGGAAGCCAAGTTTTGGTTAACCTCTAGCGGCTCTATACTTAGGGATCCTATGAGGTCACACACTTTGCGTTTTTATCGGACTAAGTAAAGAACCTATAGACTGGGTCTATACTAAAAATATAAGTCATCGAATCAATGAGAAGAATTATTAACTGGTTAAATAGAATTAATAATTAAAAGGAATAATGAGAAAATAGGGAAAAGGTTGCACAAAGCGAGCAGGGGATTTTTCCCGTTGCGACTGGCCCCTAAACGAACATGGAATGTTTAGAGTGGGTCCTGTGCAGATGCCCCGCTAGCCAATGGGCTCGCAGGCTGCTAGCGCGCGGGGATATCCTGCATGCACTAGCGGGCTCTAGGCCGCAATCCTGCAAGCTGGGTTATGAGATGGCCCACAAGCCCACTTTGCAGCCCAAGGCTAGCCCATTAGGGCTTGCCTTTTATGGTAACCCATAGGTCCCCTAGACCCGCGCGGCTGACCCAATAAGCATGTGATGGATTTTATCCATCCCATGCAATTCTTTAGGAGGAATCTAACACTCCCCCTTTTCCCTATAAATAAGCATCAAACCCTCTCATTATTCAAACCTGAAAAATAGCTTTGAGCTATGATTTTCTCTCTGGATTCTACTCTCTTCTTCCTTTTGTTGTACGAGATCCTTTACGAGTTTATCCAAACAATCAAAGAATTCTTATTGAAGGCTCTTTCTCAAGTGAGCCTTCAAGATTATTTTCGGGTTGGTTTTCGAGTAGTCTAGTAGCTACTATCTACTGACGGGGTCCTCCTCCTCGAGCTTTTAATCGATGAAGATTCGTATCAAAGAGGCTCTCATAGTTTTGAAGCTCGTGCTAACGAAGTGCTATCGAAGTCTACTCAAAGGGAACACCGCTACCAAAAAGAGAAATCACGCATCAAGTGATAATGCTTCAACCTTTAGATTCTAGGTTTCTTTTATAAGCTTTAAAAACCTAAAAAATCTATGGAACGTTTTAACTTATATTATATCAATCATGGCATGCTTAGGAGAACTTCAGGTTAATTTGAAGTTTTGAAATTCCACCTTCCAAGGATTGCATATTCAATTAGTGTCTTGATTAACTAGTAGTGGTATCAGAGCCTGCTTTATGCTATGATTGATTGATAATAATATGTTAAAATTTGTTTATCTTTGAATTGATTAAAGTATGTTATGCATGACTTAGGGTTCATTTTCGTTTATAGAAAATAATGTGATAACTAGATTAAGGTTTTGCTCAAGCTTAGTCTAGGTGATTATCATATAAAATTAGCAATGTTTTTCCACACATGTAAATGCTTTCATTGAGGGTCATCCCATACTTCACTTAATTAAAGAATGAAATCTTTAAATCATAATTGTCCATGGTACAATGATTGAAGTGCCCGTGGTTATTTTGGCAAGGATTGGACAAAGTTGCTCATTCACTTTTAGGGGATCTCTCCTACTTGGAAATCACCATCGGTATTAGATTCAAGAGTACCCAATGGACTTTTATGACTTAGTCGATTTCTAGTATGGGAATTAGATTCCACATATGGTTTTCCAAGCGTGGTTTAAATTGCTAATTTAAAACTTATAGACGTAGGTGTAAGAATCTAAACATGGACCTTGTTTGATTTTCATGTTATGTGGAGTCTTGGTATAATGAAATGATTATGATATACCAGTCTAGAGCATATTCCCTTAGAGTTAATAAACCCTAATAGCCCGGAATTTTTATTTCATAATCATATCCATCGTATAAGAGCTAAACTAGGGCGAGACTAGCGGCACCAATGAAATCCCTACAACAATATTAAGGCAGTATTCGCCTTCCCGTCATAAGTGGTGACATGAATCTTATTAATGGATGTAAGAACATGTACAACATGCTTTCCTTTAACATGTGTTTGGTCATGAGACTAGATGAGGTTAAAACCTTAACTAAAGAGGTTTAGCTATCCATATTATTGGAGCTAATGCCAAATTGGAGACACATTTGAGGAGTTCTACAATTGGATATGCAAGTCTTAAGAAAGAGAATTCAAATGGATTGGCGATTGCAAGAGATGAAAATGGACGGGTTCCAACCATGGTTATCTTGTTGTGGCTTGACGTGCGATGGTGGGGGTCATGATGAGTGGCTATGGATGCTATCTACTAAGGAAAATTTGTTTGACCAAATTTCCCAAATTTGAATAGAAGGGCCTATTTAAAAGGCGAGAAAATAGTTAGAATTATATGTTTAATAAAAGACCTTATATTATATGCATGTACATATTCTAATGTTTAAACTAATAATATCTTATATCTAGGTTAAAAAATGAATCCAAACATAAACCTTCGCTCAATTCTTGACAACAAACTAGATGGTTCAAACTATACTGATTGGTTTAGGGCGGTGAGGATAGTGCTCAATTCCGAAAGGATAGCTTATGTTTTGGATGAGCCCCTCCCTAATGAACTTCATGTAGAAATAGCATCAGAGCATGGACCTAGATACCATGATTCTCCATCTTCATGTGCTCCTTTTAGAGTAAGCTAGGTTTGACAGATTTGATACATCAAAGCTCTTATTTGGAATGAAGATGCAGGTTGGCACTTCAGCACCGCAACATGCTCTTAAAATATTGGGTTATATAGAGAAGCTAAATCAACTGGGTTTTGTGATGGATCATGATTTATGTGTGGATCTGATTCTTCTTTCATTGATTGATATTTATTCACAATTTGTGACTAATTATTAAATGAACAAGATCATTTCCACACTACCCGAGTTGGTTAACATGTTGAAAATGGTAAAACCTAAGATTTAAAATGTTCCAAAGGCTTTAATTTTGGTTGAGAAAACCAAGTCTTCCAAGGGTGGGTCCCATTTTGGAAAGGGTCTTAGTGCCAAGAGGAAAATTAGTAAGAAGAAGAAAAGTAAGAAAAGAACTACAAGTGTCTACATACGATGTGGCAAGGCCAGCCACTAGAAGAAGGATTGCAAGGTTCACATTTCTGAACAAGTGAAGAAGAAGCCAAGTAAGGCATCTACTCAAGGTATGTTCATAATTGAGAGTTTCTCTACAGTTCCTTATTAGTCGACATAGGTATTGGATACTAGTTGTGGTACTCATATCTATAATTATGTGAAGAGATTGCGAAATAGTAGGAGACTTGCAAAGAGGGAAATGGACCTAAGAGTTAGAAATGGAGCACGAGTTACTCGAATAGCTGTAGGGACATATAGCTTTCGTTTTCCTAGTAACCTTCTTTTAGTTTTGAATAATTGCTATTATATTCTTACTGTTACTAAGAATATTATTTTTGTTTCACAACGGGATTTGACATTTTATTTTTCAAATTCAACGTGATAATATTCTTTATGCTTGTGGAATATTTGTGGATGGCATTTATGTTCTAGATACTATAACTGAAATTCTAAACATGAACATTGTTAAGAAATCAAGATTAGATGATGAGAAACCTCATACTTATGGCATTGTCATCTAGGTCACATAAATGAGACTCGCTTAACTAAGTTACACAAATGTAGAGACTTAGGCCCAATGGAATGGGTTTCCTATGGCGAATGCGAACCTTGTTTAAAAGGGAAGATGACTAAGAAACCTTTCAAAGGAAAGGGTCACCGTGACACTAGTACATTGGAAATAATACATTCCGATGTATATGGTCTAATGAGTGTTAAGACACATGAGGGTTTCTTCTACTTCATAACCTTTATCGATGATTACTCGCGATATGGTTCTTTGTACCTTATGAGGCACAAGTCTAAAAGTTTTGATAAATTCAAAGAATTCAAAACTGAAGTAGGGAAATAGCTTGGGAAATGTATCAAGTCCTTTCGATCTGATCAAGGCAGTGAATACTTAAGCCAAGAGTTTCACGATTATCTAAGGAATAATGGTATTTTATCCCAGTAGACACCTCCTTATACTCCCCAACACAATGGAGTGTTAGAGAGGAGAAATCAAACCCTACTCGATGTGGTTCGGTCCATGATGAGCCAAGCAGAACTCAATAGATCCTTTTGTTGTTATATCCTTGAGAGAGTAGTTTATATTCTAAACAAAGTACCCTCTATATCAGTTGATCAAATCCATATGAATTATGGTATGGTAAGAAACCTGCTCTTTGACACCTAAGAGTTTGGGGGATGTCCTGCTAATGTAAAGAGGATAAATTCAGATAAGCTAGGTGCTAAGTCTGATAGATGTTTGTTTATATGTTACCCTAAGGAGACTATAGAGTATACCTTTTATGATCCAAGGGAATAAAAAAGTCCTTGTTTCCTGAAATTCTCAATTCCTCGAGAAGTAGCATATACTTGTGAAAGCTGGTGGGAGCAATCTTGAATTAGGCACTCAAGAAGATCAAACGGACAGTCAACTATTTATACCTACACCTATTACACAAGATAGTATAGCATGGAATAGCCTATTATAACACCGACATTGTGTAGGTAAGGTCGGGCTCCAATCACTCTCGAGCGAAATGGGTTTCTCATCATTGATGATAAACATATCTTCTTTATGGAAGATGATAAGCCTAGGGCTTATAAGGAGGCAATGGAAGGCTCAGAGTCTGATAAATGGATTTTAGCAATGATATCGAAGATGGACTCCATGTACAAAAATCAAGTCTGGAGCTTGATTAATGCTCCAAGTGAGATTAGGCCCATAGGATGCAAGTGGGTTTTCAAGAAGAAAATTGACATGGACAATAACATAGTTACCCATAAAGTAAGGCTGGTTGTAAAATTGTACTGTAAAAAAGAAGGCATTGACTATGATGAGACCTTTTCACCGGTGGCCAAGCTAAAGTCTTTCAGGATACTCCTTACCATCACCGCTCATTACGATTATGAGATTTGGAAGATGGATGTGAAGGCATCTTTCCTTAACATGAATCTGGACAGGGATGTGTATATGGCACAACCAAGGGGGTTTTACATCCAAGGATGGCTCTAAGGTATGCAAGTTACAAAAGTCCATTAATGGACTTAAACAAGAATCGAGGAGTTAGAATATTAGGTTCGACGAGACAATCCAAGAAACCTGTTTTGTGTCAAACGCTAATGACCCTATGTATATAAGAAGGCTAGTGGGTGTCGATGACATATTATTAATAGGAAACGATATTCCTCTTCTTCAAATAGTTAAGTCATGGTTGTCAAAGAAGTTCTCCATGAAAGACCTTGGAGAAGCAGCTTTTAAACTTGGTATTAAGATTTACCGAGATAGATCCAAAAGGCTGCTAGGTCTTTCACGAAATACATACATAGTCAAGTTTTTTGCTAGATTTAACTTGAGCAGTCAAAAAAGGATTATCTCTCAATGTCTCATGGGACTAAACTTTGTAAATCTGATTGGCCAACAACACAAGAGGAGAGACTGCGCATGAATGGAATACCCTATGCCTCAGCGATAGGGTCCATCATGTATGCTATGGTATGCACTTGGCCTGATGTCTCACATGCTTTGAGCATCACGAGAAGATTTCAATTTGAACCAGGTGAGAAGCACTGGATGACCATTAAAACTATCCTTAAGTACTTATGTAAAACTAAGGATATATTTTCAGTATATGGAAAAGGTGATATCACTTTGAAGGGATACACTGACACGAGTTTTCAGTCTGACAGGAATGATTATAAATCCTAGTCAGGTTATGTGTTTTTGTTTAACGAAGGGGCACTTGTTTGGAAGAGTTTCAAACTGCATACGACTGTTGATTCAACAACGGAATCTGAGTATTAGATGCTTTAAAAGCATCTAAGCAAGCTGTGAGCACGGGATTTTGTACCAGCTCGCGCGTTCAATGATGACGGCTTTTCAGGAAATTTATCCTCGAATCACACGATTTTCGACCGTTCGATGATCTTCATATGGGAGTCTTCCTCATCTCTGAATTTAAAAAGGATATTAAATAAGCAAATTAACTAAAAAATAATAAAAAATACATTCAAAATAATAATAATAATAAAAACCCGAGGGAAATGAAATCCCAGGTCTAAGGTAGCCTTGCTGAAGCGGGGAGGCAGCCTCGCGAAAGATCGCGAGGTAGCCTCGCCAAAGATCACGAGGCAACCTCGCCAGAGTCGTGAGGCAGCCTCACCAGAGATCGGGAGGCAGCCTCGCCAGAGATCGCGAGGCAGCCTCGCCAGAGTCGTGAGGAAGCCTCGCCAGAGATCGCGGGGTAGCCTCGCCAGAGATCGCGAGGCAGCCTCACCATAGTCACGAGACAGCCTCGCCAAAGATCGCAAGGCAGCCATGCCAGAGATTGCGACGTAGCCTCGCCAAAGTTCGCGAGGCAGCCTGGCCAAAGTCGCGAGGTAGCCTCACCAAAGTTGGCGAGGTAGCCTCGCCAGAGATCGCGAGGTAGCCTCGCAAGAGTTCGCGAGGCAGCCTCGCTAGAGTCGAGAGGCAGCCTCGCCAAACTCCCTATTTTGGATTTTTTCAGGAATTTTTTTTTCTATAAATAGTCGGGTCTTTTCAATACAGGGGGCTTGAAAATTCAGAGAGAAAAATCCTCTCTTTCAGATAAAAAATATACAAACAATATTTCTTACTTTCTTCTAATTTTTTTCCGGATCCAAAACACTTTTGGATCCCAAATTTCTTCATCTTTTACTCAAATTTCTTCATCTCTTTATAAAATTTCTTCTTCTTTTCCTCTTAAATCCTCAGATATTCTCGGGCCTAAAATAAATTTAGAATCCGAGTCTGATTATCTTTTGGATAAATAAACACATTATTTTCCAACATAACCATTATTTTCACAATCAAATAAATAACTACAAAAAAGAACGAGGAACACTTCCGGGGATCGAACGGACACGCCGAAGTGGATTCACACCAAAAGGGTAAAGCCTTTGAGTTCCTAGAGCTGCTTATTTCGTGTTCCTCCTTTCAACTTAATTTCTTTTTACATGTGAACCAAGGAATTATTTTAATGTAAATATTGTAATTCTCTTCTTATTCTTTTTATTTCTTATTTATTTATTTATTTATTTATTTTTGTATTAGAATACCCCCACGAAGGGAATAAAACATATTCCCGGATAACAGACCTCACATTCTGCCATGCGGTCATTTTCATTAATAAAATTGACCCACATACGTGTAAATAAAAATGAACTATTTTTATCTAAATTAACTACTTTAAAATCGTCGATGTTTTAATTAGGCCACGCGGGCCCCGCTAAAATCAAATCAAACATACGTGATATATCCCCTGTACTAACCATTGTGGATGCAGGTTAAAATGTATGTTTAGGCTTTTATTTTTTCTTCGAGTATTGCACATATTTTACGGAAAATGTAATTAATAGGTTAGCGGGCGATTGCATCTCTCGATTTTTAAAGCCTTGTAATTTTTATTTTCCGCATCTACTTTCCGCATTTATTTACTGTTTTGTGGATGGTTTATTTTTCCGCTTTGTGAATGATTTATTATTTCGCAATACGTGAATCATGCATTTAACTCCAAAAATGACCTAAGTGCGAATATGCGCAATTAAAAGAAAACGGTTTTCTGTAGATGTAATATAACGTGATCACTTAAGAAATAAGCAACTTATCCCGGACCCGAATCTCTACGTCTTGGTGGGCCGTCTCCCGGACATTAAGCCTCACAGGACTCTAATTCCTAGAAAGAGCTAATCTAGGTGGCGACTCCACACTAAGAGACAGCAGATTCGGGTTTGAACCGATCTAAAACGTATTCGCTTTTCTCTTTCAACCTTTTTTCCTGGGTCCCTGACTTTTTTCAAACACCCCGGTGGACCGTGCCTATGAAATCTCGTGCTCTCGGCCCACCGCTCCTTGTCGTCTGCTCACAGTGGCGACTCCGCTGGGGATTTTTCAAAAACTTGTTTTTTTAAAGGTTTTAGTTTTTGGATAAGTGCCGAAAATTATTGATCACATTATTCCGTTTATTCTTATTTATGACATATTCATAATAACGCATTGCAGTAGAAGGGATTAGCCCATAAGTCTAAGGTACCCTTATTACCGTGAAGCTTTCTCTTGTACTAGTCTGCCTCCCTGAGAAAAGATAGTACCCGAGCGAGTGGAGCACTTGTTGCCATATCGCATGTACCTCCCTTGTAAGAGGCTTGGAGTGTATTTTAGCACAACAAGAACCTTCTACATCAGTAACCCATTTACAAACCTCATGTAAATAAACCATAGGCATTTTCCCTAGGGTGTTACCCAACACGCGATCATGCATTTTATTTTCCTGCAGGTGCGCTCCTTAGTATCTTCATGATCCTAAAATGAACCAAACTTAGGATAGATACTAGCCAAAAACCCTACACGCAGGAGTTGTATGGTTGGAAGATATGACGTTACATGCTATGTGCTACTTTTATATTGGTCATTGTATAAATGTCATACTAACCACGAATTTTTGGGCAGACACTCGAATGCACACACTCATGATATTAAATGTACATATCACGTTGTCATCATGATACCACATACACTTAGGCACAGTTGACATTATAGATCGTATCGCCCTACGATAACATAAAGCCCCTTAGGAATATCACTTACCCCTTTTCAGTGAGATGTCCACCTGACATCCAGCTACTAGCATGTATATGGCAACCATACCTTCCTTTTATTGCGTGATGTCCACTTGACATCCGGCACTTGGCACCCAAGGGGCTATAACCTTTCCACCACATTACCCATTAGATGTCCACTCAACGTCCAATTCACAGCCCTTTAGAGGTACACCAAAAGCCCAAACGAGGCAAATACCTACCCAAAACCATTTTCCCAAATTAAAGGATATCCTAGTCGAAATCCTAACCTAAGCCCACTGTGAGCACAGGATATTGTACCAGCTCGCGCATTCAATGATGATGGCTTCACGGGAAATTTATCCTTGAATCACACGATTTTCGACCATCCGACGATCTTCAAATGGGAATCCTCCTCGGACGTTTTAAATTATTTAAATAAATAAAAAATACAAAAATAAATAAATAAATAAATAAATAAAATAAAATAAAATAAAATGAAGGTGACGGAATCCCGGTGGTGAGGCAGCCTCGCACGCGAGCGGCCTCCTGCGGAGGAGCCTCGGGTAAGAGGCCTCACGCGTGAGGAGCCTCGCGCTAGCGGCCTCGCGAGGAGGCAGCCTCCCACGAGGAAGCCTCGTGCAAGGGAGCCTCCCGCGCGAGACCCCTCGCCGATGAGACTCTATACTTTGGATTTTTCGGGACTTCTTTTTTCTACAAATAGTCGGGTCTTTTTCAATACACGGGGCCCGAAGATTCTGAGAGAAAGATCCTCTCTTTCAGAACAAAAAAATAAAAACAATATTTCTTACGTTCTTCTAACTTTTTCTTGGATCCAAAACACTTTTGGATCCCAAATTTCTTCATCTTTTACTCAAAT
>CATIWQ010745178.1:0-13083 GCA_949673415.1 Euphorbia schlechtendalii | reverse complement strand
ATGGATTTTACGCAAAATTTTCAGAATAAAATCTTAAATAAGAAACAATGAGCTATAAAGAGATTTAATATTTATTTTATCTTACCAACGAAATAGTGGATGGGTGAAAGATTTTCACAAAAGTTGTACCTAAAACAACTGCTGTGAGGGGTCCTGCTGCTCGAAGGAATATGAATTTCTTCCTCGATTTTCCCTTCACGTGATACATATCAAAATCATTATCACAGATATAGTGTAAAGATTTATTTATATCCAAAAAAATAAGAGATATTTCATACCAGATGCTTCATGACCAGATTTGCCAAGGAACTAAGGACATTTTCATAGAAGCATCTACCACCTCCGTGCTTCTTCCCAAAAAAGCATCAAAGACCTGCTTTCTACCAAACATAGAGCGGAAACCACGTTGAACTCAACCCCACACAGGCTCTAACTTTAACTCGCCAGAATTGAGAAACTTAATTGAGGATGCAGACCAATTTGGGGGAAGTAACATTTCTAATGGTTTAAAAGATGATGAACATATAAAAAACGAATCCAACGATTTGACTGGGAATGGAAACACTATTGATAAAGAAACAAACACAGATGAGGTTAGAGCTCTTACAGTGTTCCAAAATCAAGCTGGAGAGAGAAGAGACTTAGCTACCTCTGAGAAATTAAGCATCAAGTGAGCTCTTGTATTAAGAGCGACTAGAAAAAAATAGGATTTAGGGTTGAAAGCTTGAACAAGCAACAAGTTGCATACCTAGAAAAGGAGAAAGAGGAAAGAAAGTCGAAGACGGAGATGCGAAGGAGTGGTGGAGCGATTATGTTGCTGGAGAAGTTCAGCAGTGTGAACGAATTTGTCCTAGGGATTTCGTCTTAGAGCAGAGGCAGTACTGATTTGTTTTACCTAATTTTATTTGGAAGGGTACTGCGGATGGTTGTAACATAAGGATCGTCCGCAATCCTCCGCAATAACCAGTATGTATTTTTTTAATTGAACATTACGGACGGTTGTTAATTAACGACCGTCCATGATACTATAAGAAGTATTGCGGACGGTTGTTACGTAACAACCGTCCGCAACAACCCTTTCCGTCTTTCCATCCATACTTTTACAAACGGTTTCTAGTATAACCCTCGCAAATGCTGCGTCCCAATAAGCCATTTTTGCAGTAGTGTTTGTGTTGCACCTGTTAGGGTCTTCCAAGACTATCATGAGTGGTACTTAACCAAATAGATTAACATCTAAAATTCAGAAAATATTTTATACCTGTTAGGGTATACCAAGACTATTCTGAATGGTACTCAACCATATAAGTTAATATATATAGTATATAAAATATGACATTGATATATAGCACGTATGCTTTACCCTAGACTGGTCAACAATCATCCACTTCCACATCTTTCGGGATCTCATAAGTCTTAATTCGTTATTCACTATCTTAGCACAAATATAAGATAGGCATGCCAGTGAACCAACAGAACTTTGATGAATGTTAATTGACCAAATCTTCCTTTTAAGTTAGTTGTCAATTCTGTACAAAACTAGTTCGGTCCATTAACCAATCTCTCCCAGATCGAATCATATCATAATCTCTTAGTGATTGATCAAATATCTCTTACTAGTCCTTACTTCGCAAGATAACTCAATAGTATTGAGGGTAAGGTCCAATAACAATATAATGGACTGAGTCTCACATTAGAGAAGTTGAGATCCTTGTACATGGTACAAACTTCTCATCTCATGGTCGCTAAGCACACATTATCTCGAGAAATCATTTCTCTCCCAATTTGATAATGTGCCATGGTGTACTTTCCTTTCTACCCTTATAAAGGAGCGCATGTCTTATCATATCAACCGACACCATATAATGGTCTTAGTTACAGTGCGACCTAGCATTTAACCTTGTTCGACTAAATGAACTACCTTTAGCTCTTTAGACAGAACATGACCAATTTTCATGTGAACTACATTAGTTCTTACCCGATTCCTTCTTGGATTCGGCACGTAATGTTCTAAACAATGCGATTTTCTTGTTACTCAACAAGTCAATTCATGATTTTGAATAGGTTTCCGAACTACACATAGTTATTCAAAATCAATCTCATCCTAGTCTGTATCCTCATGATAACACTAGGGTAAACACCCATGTGAGTGGGCTACTTCTCTGTCCGACATGCTATGAACGAAAAATAATATATATACATAATACACACACACATACATTGCTCATAGAATAAAAGTCATTTATATTAATACAATATCGTTCATGATTTGAAGGGTATAATAAATGAGGTAAACGAATAAATATAATCTACGCATATTTCACGCTTTGATATATTTCAAAATATACATCTTTTGGAGACATATTTCGTCAACAAATTTACAGGCATGTAATGAGTAGATATATACCTCATATTGACCTCTCCTCGTATTACTTAGTCTACAACTAACAGATACTTGATATCGATATATTTATTGCTACTACGATATTTCGAGTCTATCGCATAGGATATCGATATTTGACTATCTTTATAAACAGTCAATATTTTGTTTGAAGCACTCAGCATAAGAAGATTCAATAGTCTCTTTTATCAAACAAAAGCTTTTATTATAACTGGAAAAACACAATTCCATCCTTAGCCTTAGCTATGAACCTTTGTATTATTCTGTAAGGTCTATTTCCTTGGTTTAATAGATTAGAGCATAACCAATGGTCATACACAAGTATCTTACATTTTTCTTAATGATCTTCCAATGCTCTATTACTGGAATGAACTAATATACTACTTCAATGCATACAAAATGAGTTATAATAGGTCTGGAGTATAACGTAGCATATATAATGCTAATATATGGAACATTTTCCATATCCTCCCACTTGACAGGAGTTTCAGGATAAATATTTACACTAAGAATCATATTCTTAGTCATCAAAATACTTATGGGTTCATTATTCTGCATATAGAATCTTTCAGGATAAATATTTACACTAAGAATCATATTCTTAGTCATCGGAATACTTATGGGTTCATTGTTCTGCATATAGAATCTTTCTCAAACTCCTTTTGTATAAGATTCCAGAGAAAAAGATACTAATTATCTTATCCATCCATTTAGATCTCAATCCTAGGACTTATGTAGACTTTTCCATGACGTACATCTCGTATTTACTCGACACCCAATCTTTCACTAGTATGGTATATACACAATGGTTCTCATTTACCATTCTAAATACCATATCCTTAAAACCTCATGAGATAATAAATTGACTTATTCAATTTAAGAAATCTCGTGTTTACAAATCTTTGGGATAAATCCTTTTGATTTTTCCATATAGTTATCTCATGACAAATCCCCCCTTGAGAATATAAGTCCATTCACCTACTTGATGTAACTTTAAGAAAGATAATACTGTTAAAGTTGAAATTATTCATATAGATGTAATTCTCGCAACTGAAAAGAATATATTCTTATAATATACTCCTACCAGTTTGAATATACGTATCTCTAAACTATAAGCCTATGCTTTTAGTTTATATTGGGAATCCACTTGTTCTCAATATTTTTATGTCCTTCAGGTAAGTTAATTTAATTCTTCTTCCATCGCACGTAACTATTCATCTCCCTTTAAACACTTAATTTTCAGGGTTGGAACATTTTTCCATTTTATTACTTAGGCTTCGAATCTTCATAAATATGTCTCATATATTTATCATACCTCGGAATTCTTCCTTTTAAGCTCATTCTGCAATCGGAGCATAAATATTATAATGATCTAACCTCACATTTGAGTTAAAAATATTGACTCCCACTTGGACCAATAATAATTTGGGTTCTCGACTCCCCCGTGGAAAAAGATCTTTTATTAATGTGATCACTGTGAACCAATACATTTGAAT
The DNA here is from genome assembly GCA_949673415.1 of Euphorbia schlechtendalii. Classification (NCBI taxonomy): domain Eukaryota; kingdom Viridiplantae; phylum Streptophyta; class Magnoliopsida; order Malpighiales; family Euphorbiaceae; genus Euphorbia; species Euphorbia schlechtendalii. The sequence goes on along the minus strand of CATIWQ010745178.1, from coordinate 9,189 downwards.
TACTCTCACTTGAAGATATATAAAAAATATTAAGTTCAAGAGTCTTAATAAAAGGACATGCTTTTGCCTAATACACATAATTATAGAACTCATTTCTAAGAAATTGATATTTCATGATTTAAAATTTTACAAATACAAATCAATATGCATTCTCCCACAAAAACATATCATTTTGATATGTTAGAGTATCTTAAAAGACACTCCATCTACCTCTTGGACCCAATTTCCCAAAATAATTAAGGTAGTGTGGGAGTAAGTGATACAACTCTAATGTCATAACCAAGATAAATTTTTCATACTTCCAGTCCATGTCAAATATGGGTTGGAAAAGAGAGACTTTGAAGGTACTTGGTTCAGCACATATACTTAACCATTAGAAGAAGAATCTACTTTCTCTTTTCATGAACTCTATGCTTATATAGAGTATAGAGATAAAACAACAGATGTTTAATCCTTTCATCACATAAAACTGTAATCTTAACTGAAAAGTATCATTTACCACTTCAATTTTATGATTTACAATCAAATCCAATCGATTTACTACTAGATTCATAAATCTTTTGATAGCTTGAAGCTTTAGATTTATGGGTAATCAAGTAGATGATATCATAACAAGTATGGACATCATTTAATGTGATGAAAATTATGCTTATACCTTACCTTCATGTCTATTGAATTACGTATATCAAAATAAATAAGTTGCAAATGATTTTAGTTCTAGTTCATTATGAAATGGAGTATAAGTTTGATTACCTCTAAATGGAACTCATCACATGGTGATAATTTAATCGTGATAAATTACCCATAACATTAAGTTTAGATGACATTTTCATCGTAGCTTATGGACACAATCGCCTATGCTATATACTAACATTTTCTTCTAAAAGAAAAGTTAGTCTGTGGAAAACAAACATTATCCGCTTGATAAATTGAAATGCACATTCATTACAATAAAACCATTTACTTAAGAACTAGATTTATAAATCTACAGTTCAGGAATGAAGAAACTTAATCGTCGGAAAAATTCAAAGATGAATCTGTTGTTCATTAAACAATATCATAAATTTAAAATTTGACAAATAATATGAGAATACAACACATCAAGTAGCTATTTGGTTTGAGCTCATTGCAAATATAGTCTACATGTATCAATCTATAGAACTTCAACTAGTTTGATGTCGATATAAATTTAATGTATTTCTCATATAGGTTGTTGAAGGTACACGAAGTTACCGTGGTCCATGCTCATGTCACATGTTGTACTTGAATCTATAATCCACAAAAAAAAATTCCATCAGCAAAATTGAGCATAATACAATATAATTCACTTTAGAATATATTACGTGAACTAGGTTGGGCTTAATGCTCTATTGCACAATATTTCTATAGTGGCAATTTAGCATATCACATTCGGGATTTTATTATTTACTGCCTTTGGATTAAATTTATGTTCGAGTGGCTCAGACCCATTTGCATTGTTCTTCTTCCCTTTTAGATATTCTAATTAATGTAAGTTAGAATTTGTTGTCTTAAATAACTATCTCTTTAAGACTTTCCTTATGCCAAATGCATTTAGGAAGAATATTGGATATCAGAAGAACAGTTTCTACGATTTCCAAGAAACTTGTAGCTACATTGATCGAACTAATTCTATAAGAATGAGTTAAGTGCATAACATATGTGTTCACTCAAAGTGAAGAACCGATCACTAGTTAAAACTTCTTTCAATTTAATGATCAAACTCGGACATGTCTCTCTCACATGAACTGCAACAATTATATCACATATAGCAATAAGTAAAATGATACAAGTCATTGAACTTTTCCTCCCCCATAAAAGAAATAGATTCTTGTCATGCCTGAGTTGGTTTGTGCCACTCTCTTTGAATTCATACACAACAATGTTCAAGTACAAGAGAACTCTTTATTCCTCAAGCACAAACTCAAACTTCAACCTCCAGATAAGCTAATAACTATTGTTAAGAATCTAAGTCTACTACAAATGAATTAGTAGCAGAAACCATTACTGATATTCTTTAATCAGTAACGATGAGACTAAACACGTATTCTATGATTTGAGTCAATTATATGAGCAATTGTGTGTTAATTACTATTGATTTGAATACAAACTTTTCAAAAAAATGTAAGCATCAACCCTAGAATCGAAAAAGATATAAACCCCATCATTTACTAGGTGAAAACACTTGCATTTAATTCAGTTTGATTCATCGTACAATAATATGTGTTTTTATTGTTTGTTATAGTTTCTTTAACTATAAATTATATCATTAAATGCACTTTGGACCTGTTATCGTTAATTAGTTCACTAAACTAATGACATTTAATGATAAAAATTTGATAACTCTATTATGCATTATTATTGAAACTAATTTGGGATTCAATAGAGCATATTAGTCCTAAAAGTTTTATTAAGGATTTAAATATATTATGTGTATTATATGTCTTTAAACAAGTATAAAATATAAAATAATTAACGATATATAAATCAAATAAATCACTTAGAATAAAGCATAATAAAACACAATCTCAAAATAATATTCAATAACAAAACATGCATAAAACTTGTTATTCAAAAATATAAACACACAAACAAATACATATTAATGATGCTAATAACAAATGATAGTGACTTATATTGTCAACCGTCACATAATATACTTGTAGTATGTAACTAATTTACGTTTCATTGGAATTAAATTATACACTAAGTATTACAATCCAAAAATTACAACATCTATATTATGATGTTCATAATGATCACCTTAGGTTAACTCATTAGATCTAGATTTCTTTCCTTTGACTGAACTTGGTGATAATAAATCAAATTATTTTAAAAGAACCCAAACGTCCAATTATTATATAATTTGATCATTCAAACATATTGAAAACTAAATTTGTAAAACCATGTTTTACAAAGTAATAAATTCAACACACACAAAAAATTGCATTTCTCTATGCAATACAATAAAATAATACATTATGTATTATATATAAATTAACAAGTATACTTTTGAGAATCCATTTTTCTCAAGTTCTTCTTGGCTCTTTCCCACTGAATAGATGCTCGAGATTATGTGGGATTTACATTATTATTCACCATCTACAACATATGTTAAAAGGTCAATGTTAAATACTACATAAATAATTAACTTAAATATATTACTAAAATATATTTTTATAATTTATACCACATGTAAATTAAATTTGATTGTCACATAAATAATAAACAAAAAAATATTTTTGTCATACTTATATTATCACAAATATAAAATAATTTAATCAATGGTTGATTATTGAAGCATATTATCAAAAAAAAAAACTTAATTAAACTTATATAACATATATATAATTCAAATAATTATGACACAAATAATTAAAAAAAAATAAATATATTACTAAAATATATTCAATTACATATAATTAAATTCAATCATTATATAATAATTAATTTGGATATTAATGATATACTTTCATTTATGTAACTAATACAAATATATAAAGAAAATAATTATCAAAATTAATCAACATGTGAAAATTTTCAATTATTTTTCAGTAGGTTTAAAATTATTTTCTAACCAATAGAAAATATTTTAAAAAATAAAAAACTAATTTTTCATAATTTTTAAGTATTTATTAACACATAATAAATGAAAATCAATATTTTCTGAACCTAAAAAAATTCTGAAAAAAATATTATTAAATCCAAAAAATATGAAAATGGGGGGTAGAAAAAATTTCGGAACAAAACTACCATTGTTTAGCAGGTTAAAAATGGAAAACACATTCTGACCGCCGGATGAGTGCCACGTGGCATAATCAGGAGCAGCCACGAAGCAAGCTCACATAGAACGCGTCACACAAAAATGGAGGTCAACAGGCACGCCGGTCCGGTCGCCGACGGGTGAACCACACGCTCCTGCGCGAGTGGGCAACCTTTAGTGGAGAATGTAGTACACGCGCTGGTGACCAAACTTTGGCAGTTCAACTTGTTTTCACGTTTCGAGTTTGTTGATACGGTCTGTTTTTTGAAAAAATGAACGAAAATTTACATTTACACAAAACACCGCTTAAAATCGAAACTTTTTCAAACCAAAACATGTAATTCCCGGCAAAAAACGAACTCAGTCAATAATTCATGCCATATGAACTCTAGAAAAATAAAATTTCTAGAAAATCACTTCCAAAACACGTAAACATCGTTAAAACGCTCCAAAAACACTAAATTTTTCTCCATTTTCACACTTTATTCGCGTAATTCAAGAAGAACACGAAATCGAATTCCAGAAACGAAATTCCAGAAATTTCAGAATATGTATAAACAGATTATATACATGTAAATCATCACAAAAACAAACCCGTTCATGATACCATTGATGGAAAACGTAAATCGGAAACGAATTCGGTACCTACCTTTTCCGTTACCCAAGACCGAAGAACGCCGCTTGAATGCCGAATAGATCCATCTCACAGTTTGTCGAAGTATGAATGTGTATCCACAACTTCTGCAGTGACAAAGATCGATAACGATCGATTTGCGATGCTTTCGTCGCGAGACGAAAAACCCGAAAGAAATATTTGGTTGGAAAAGAAGATGATAATGAACTATTCATTATAAAAAATGAATCCCCCATTCCATGTACACGTGATTTTCTATTTAAAGGAAATGATTTTGGATTAATTGCAATTAAGTACTTAAACTCTTGATTATTTATAATTAATTTCTTAAAGTTCTATAGTTTTTCAATTTAGTTCAAATAGCTAAATTGGATCAGATCCTTTGACCCGATTGACCCGCTCAAGGGCGGACTGGGTATTTCCAACAACTTTAAAGGATAATCTCATCTCACCCCAGATGTGGTTCGAACATATGACCTCTAGAGTAATAAACTTAGTTTCCACCACTAGGTTAAGACATCAACCACTCATATTTCTTAATTTTATTGTCACCTTAGCGAAAATGATCAATTTTATTCTTTGATTTTTTTAAAGTATCATATTAACATATCATCCTAACCATTTTTTTAAGTAAGGTGACATTTTATCAATTTTATTGATATACAAGATTTGAACTCATAATATCGTAGTTTTAAATTTATAAAAAATGTGACCACTAACATAATTGTCTTTATACTACGTAATTATATAATTTGACTATTTGAGCTTTGAAGTGAATAGTGAAACTTATATAAATTTAGTGAATATTGGCAAATTAGAATGGTGATTTCAATTATTAGGTGAATCCCTACTATCTAGACCTTGGAAATCTAAAAATGGTTTAGTTGTGTGAGATCTTTATATGTGCAGTTCAATTAAGGTTTTCACGATAATTTTCTGTCAATTGAACATATTTTATATATTTTTGACAGTTGACACAGAAGAGATTAAATGAATTTATAATAGGAATTTAGCAGTTTCATATGGGAATATGTGAAAAGGGGCATCCAATCCATTAATGTAAAGTTTTAGACTTTTAAACTTTTTAAGTTTTTACAAGTTTGACTTTTGACACAGTTTGATTCCACTATAATTTCATTTACTTCGCAACACATGAGACATGCTAAAACACTTCCTTTTGAAATTTCAAGCCAAACTATTTTGTATTATATATTATATAGATGAATTTTTTTTTATTGAAAGTTAAGGTGATTTTTATTTAACTAATTTTTTTATAATAGATATTGAACGTACAACCTCACATTTCAAGATAGAAGATGCTAAAAAATATTATCTTAGTTTTAATTACAGTTAAAATTTCTTATTTATATGCAAATATTAGTGTAGTCTGATCAGAATCTTCTCTACTAAACTCGGTATAGAAAAAATGGAGAGGAAGTTGTAGAGAATTCGTGGAAAGAATTAGGCTTGAAGAATTTTATGAGCATACAAATTGGGTTAACCTCATTTAAGTTAACGTAAAATTAATTGATTTCTTTTAAGATTTATCTACATTACTCATACATCACTCTTTAATTTTGTTTGTTACCGATGTGTTCCATACATGTGCAACAACCCCTTCAAATGAAGCTAGACATAGACTAATTGTCATCTATCAAATATTCATTGTCATATCTTCTCAAAGGTTTAAGGTAATCAACGAGTTTAGCTTTCTCTATTAGCCTAACCATAACAAGAACTCTAAGAAAGGACCTCGAATCTATTTGGCTATCAAGAATTCTTCTATTCTAATACCTTTTAGAGAATTTGTGAATTTTAAGAATGTTTAAACTTAATTAACAGAGTAAAAATAGAAGTGATGTTGAGTTATCTAAATTAAAACTAATTTGTAAATGTTAAAGATCGATTTACATAACTTTTAAATCACTATTAGATGTTATATATTTCGGTGATGTGACCCTCCGCACATTCTCGATTGTAAGAAGTGGCTCATATATTATTTCCTTGAGTTGGATTTCAAGAGGTGGGACATTTAAATATAATATAAGCATAAAAAAGGAGTTTATAATTATGGGTTAGTAATGGGAAATTAAAGTTGGCATTACACTCGACATGACTGCCCATCTCCCCCTTCTAAATTTCAAATCACCAACATAACCAGCTAACCAGATCCATCCCTTTTTTTTTTTTTATCTTTTTTAATTATTATATATCAAAATATACTAAAATAATATGTGTAATGCATGTTTTATTGCTTTCTAATACATTTCGTTCTATAAATAACTTAATGATATCATTTCGGAAAAATTTTAATGTTATCAATTCAAACCTTATAGATTTAAGAGTTGCTAACCAAAAATAAATTTAAACCACCATAAGATAAGAGGCATATGAAAATCGGAATCAATACAAAATCTTTATTAAAATAAAGTGTAGGATAAAAAATCAAAAGAGCAAACTGGACCAAATAGAAAGAAAGTTGAAGTTGGTGTTTTTTTATATTCCAACTATTTCCTTTAAATGTGAGAGAAAGAAACATCAGTAAAACTTAATGTATGCCTTAAACTCTGTTTTAAAAGGCAGTTAAGACGGTGCCTAGGCAGGGTTTTTTGGAACACCGTCCCGATTTTATATAACCGGACAGTCAAGGTGAAAAGTATCGTTAAAACTCATAAAAGTGTCATCAAAGACCAGAAAAGTGATGCCAAAACTTATAAAAGTTTCACGAAAACCTAAAAAATCTTGTCAAAACCTAGAAAAATGTTGTTAAATGAATTTTTAATTTTATTATAAAAAAATTATGTGTTAATTAAATTTATTATTTAAATTTATTAATAAATATTAAATATTTTAAAATACAAATCCGTCTAATCTCTGCCTAGGTTCCAATTAACCCTCGATTAATCTCCGAAATTCTCGAAAGCTCTAACCGCCCGATTAGCGCATTACGTCTTTTAAAACAGTAGTGTTAAATATGAGTTAAGTGATCAGGTTCGCATCAATGATAATGGACTGTTTAATTTGTTAGCTGAATGATAAAATGGTTGCAGTGGAATTGCTTTGTCATTTCCTTCATTTATGACACAATCATGAGGCACGTTAACTAATTAATGGTAACTATGAATAAAGTAACCTTTTAAAATACAACTTATTTTTCATTTTCATAGAATTTTTTTTGCACTCATTTGAGTTAAGAAAAAAGTTCGAGAATAAACGCAGTGGCTTGCGGAGTCAGGATTTGAATTCTGGTGGAGCACAGTTTCGAATGAAGTGAGATAGGTAATAGTGAATCGACAACAATGATGTAATGAATTTGAAAAAAAATTAGGATTGAATAACACTTTAGCATTTTTTACGTTAAAATTAATAAATATTCGTGAAGATATTAAAGTGTACGATGAAGTCTAAATATTATTATGATTTACATTTAAGAAATAGTTCATTAATCGACGTGTTAAGAAGAAATTTTTTTCAAAGTTCGAAAATACTATATTCAAAATATTATAGTTTAAATATGAAAAGAGAAGCAAATAAAATGTAAGAAGAAAAAATCGAATAAAATTATGAATTTTTTAAAATCAAATTAAAATAATAGGATATATATATTTCAGAATTTTTTTATTAAAAAAAGAATAATCATGTTAAAAAGTTTATAAAATGAAAATAAAATATTAAAATTTTAAAAATGAAAATAAAATGACAAATAAGTAAAAAATTACAGAAACAGGTCAAGAATAAAGGGAGAAATGCACAAAAGAATGGATAATAAATAAAAATTAAAGAACAAAAATTAAAAAATTTAATTGAAAAATAAAGATGATTGGATATTGAATAATTTTATAATTCTAGAAAAGTATTATATTACAAGAACGAGAGAAAAGTAATGGGAATGAGAAAATACTAATAGAAATTTAAAATAAAGGGAAAAGGTTACACTGGGTTTCAAATCATGACCATTCATGTGAAGTGAAGATCGCTGGAACAAAACATTGATAATAATATATTTCTACCACATTTAATTATATTACAATATTTTAGTTATTCTAAACATTATATATTTCATATTTTTCGATGATCGTGCCCCACACCTGAAGAAACAAGTGGTTGTTTAGCAAAAGTGATTAGAGACTGTTTGAAATTATTGTTAAAGTTTCTGTCATGAAAAGTTTCATAACAAATTTTTAATATAATAATAAATTTTGATATTTGATAAAAGATTTTGACTATTTATACTAATTAAATAGGGATTTTTTACTTTTTATTTCCAAAATTTTTCGAGGCAATAGCCAAAAAAATTTTGAAAATTGTACTTTTTCGAGGAAAAGTAGTTAGAAATTAATTCCGTATGTATATCAGCCGAGCTCGGATCCTGGTTGTTCAAGCTTTATTTGTTAAATTTTAAGGAACTCGAATTGAGCCCGAACTTTGGTTAAACCGAGTCCGAGCCGAACTCGAGCCTGGTCGAACTGATTTTGAGCAAAACTTTAGCCGAGCTAAAGCAGAGCTTAAATTTAACTTAGCTAAGCTTTGTTCAATCGAGCTTTAACCGAATATATATATTAATTAAATTTTCGACAAGCTCAATCCTAGTTTCAACTTTAAAATTATATTTTGACAACCTAAATAGAATTATTATGTATTCAAAACTTATTAAACTATTAAAAATACTCAAATTTTATATCACTTATATATATATATATATATATATATATATATATATATATATATATATATATATATATATATATATATATATATATATATATATATATAT
>CATIWQ010745165.1:0-11440 GCA_949673415.1 Euphorbia schlechtendalii | reverse complement strand
TATATATATGAAAATTGCTTCCAACCAATTATGTAAAATTAATTGCCACTTTTTGAAGCAAGATTTTAGATGATAAAAAATTGGGTGTCCAACACTTAAAAAACACAACCCAATCAATTTTAGTGATTGCAACATGCACATTATAAAGCTCATATAATTGTGATTAGAGGAGTAGGAGAGTAGGACCATTGCCATCTGCCCATAGATTAGCTTTACTAGTAAATTAAGGTAAGGGCCATTTAACTTTATTTGCATCAGGCATGTCCCTTCCCCACTCTGAATAACCAATAAAGTTGGTGGATTCTTGGTAGATTCCTATGGAATTTCTGATAAAAAAAAAAAAGGGTTTTTCCTTTCCATAACAAAAAATCCATTACCATTGAAACTACTATTTAAACACCTCAAACAAGTACATAGAAATAATTCCATAGCTCAACTGGTAATATAATTGAGCATCAAAGTGTTCCTATTAAATGAGGTTTCAGTTCCGAGACTCCAACCTCGTATAGAGCACTTGAAAACTATGCAACATAAATTAATTAGTTTGGATCACACAATGTACAAGGGGATCAAAGTGTCTCGCATCAAACAAATTAAATTATCTATTTAAAATGTATTAAAAATAATTCAATAAATTAATTAGCCAAATGATTATCTAAACATGATGGTAAACATATATTGACATTATGAACTTTTACAATTTTCTATTATAACCTGAATTTAAAGAATTTATCTTGTTACTCGATAAAATCTGTTTATAGTGTTCTTTTAGTCATGTTCGACTTAAATAACCTAATTCACATGATCATTTTTAGTGTACATGACTCATAACGAATAAAAATCCATCACAATTAGCTTAACACACTCTGACAAAGGGGTGAATATCCTAACTTGGTTTCTATGTCGCTATTCAAGTTCTTTAAAATATTTTACTAAGCCTGATGAATTAGTTTATATGATGAAATGTTTGCAGAGACAAAGGCTAAACAAAACTCACAAACTAAGTGAAAATACTCAGCAGAGCTGACTCATAAAACACTTAGTAAAATTACGCGTATATGAATGATGATGCGTGCTGAGCGAATACTTGTAAAGTGATATAAAGAGATAAGAGTAAAGAGAGTCAAACATAACGATTTATCTTAGTTCAGCAGCATGTGCCTAATTCAACCCCCAGATACCGTCTCCGAGCTTTAATCCTCTAGTTGAATTCCTTTAACTAGGCAGAAAAGCCTTCACAGCGAATAGATCTTTATAGCGAGTAACTTCCTGGTTTATCTATCCCTCAAACAGTTTGAGTACCCTTCTCAAATTGTTGTCATTCAAGTATTGAAAATGAATGAAGTAAATAACTTATAAGACATTTCTCCTTACAAATATGATTTATCAGAGTGAGTATGATCTAGCTAACTTTTGCGAAGAACAAAGATTTGGATTTGCAATTGTTCTTCTAATTTTGGGAATTTCTTGATTTCGGAGTAATCGAACAGCTCTTTTAACACTTAGAAAATTCCAAGTGTATTCATCAAGTTTGCAACGATGCATCCAGTCTTCTATTTATAGATGAATATTGAAGTAATTGTTGCAAACTTGTCCTTCGAATCATTCAATCCTTCAATTTATCTTCTCGTCAGGTTGAATCCGTTTTTAGAGAGATTTGTAGTCGTTGATTGGCAAGATAATCAGTTTATCTACGAGATTAAACCGTTGAATGAAATTCTCACCAAGACTTGATCTTGAATTTGCTTCAATCTTGCGAGATATGGAGCACGCTTCTACGTAGCATTCTATGATAGGCTTGAAGTTCTTGTTGTAGAAGAATTGCGCGGCTCTCTTTGAAATGGTGATACAATCCATTTTTATTGAAATCTAGCGTTGACATGCCGACATTTCGTAATAACAGCTTTTTCCTTGGATCACATAATTATTCCTTTTTCATTTCAAGGTTAGATCATCTTTGAGACCTGAAACGTATCAATAAGGAGCATTTTGTTCTAGGAATAAAGGGTTAAGCATACCATGTCATAACGAGGTAACTCTAAACACTCGGCATAAAAATAATGGCAAGAGATGAGTTTATTTCAATTCTTGCCATCCTGAGTTAAACTAATCTGGCAGCATGTATTTAACAAAATCATCTAAGTCTATAAGGTCAGCAGGACTAGTTAGACTAATCTTAATTAAGCCTAATTAACTACGATTAAAAATTAACTGACGTATTGACTTATAAATTATTGTCTTTCATGTTTTACATGGTCAAAAATTTTAACTTAAAATTTTTAAGCAATCTTTAAACTAAATCCAACAATCATGTTAACGTAAACTAATGCACTTTTAACAAATTCAGATAAATGGTAAAACTTTTGTAAGTTCAATTCAACATATATAGACGTTTAGTACCACGTTATGTTTTTTTGCCAAACTAATTTGTCTATCAAAATATAATTTAAAATGGTAGGAGTCAAAAGGGAGTCAAGAGATGAGGGATAAGTTGACAAAATAATGATCGTAATGAATGCATGCACTAAGGATACCAAACATATGCCCAAATGAGTAGCAAATAATTGGTGTTTTTTTGTTACCACTAGTTAATGTTTGAATGAAAATAGAAGAGAAGGGTTAGTAACTTAGTATTAATTTGGAAGTAGCTAGCAAATGCCATTATAAAAGAAACTGTCCTATATGTCTCTAAAAGATAAATAAAAAGAAAACACAATGAACACTCCAAAAATATAATAGTTGGCACTTCCCCTAGCCCCACCTTTGCATATACATTTTATCACAATTTCATTCATCACCTACCATTAATGGTTCTGTACCCAATTTATGATCTAAGCAAGTTATGACAATAATTTAGTAAATTCTGCAGGATTTGAGATTCAAAACAAGAAGTTTCTGGTGGAGCATGTACATTAACAAAAGTTTACCAATTTAACTAAATAACGATGGATAAGTAAGATAGTTATTTGAAGATCGGGAGAAATTCATGTAATGATAATAGTAAGGTAGGGTAATGTAACTTTTGATGAGGGGCATATAGAATAAATTCTTTTCTATTTAAAAAGATGCATGGGCTCTTCAAAAGCTTAGGATACCATTCCACACGTAACCCTTCTTTTTCTTTTTCATTTTCATGTACCCTTATCTCTTTAACTTTTGCTTTCTCTTTGCATATATTCTAGTTCACCACTATCATCTATATGCTTACAATTATTAATTCTAGAAGCATAAAGCATTTAAAGATTTAGGGAGAATACGAATCACAAGTCGAATATATCTAAAAGCCTTCTTATTTTAACGTAAATTGTTAATTGTCCCAGAACTTGCAAAAGTTTTTGTTTTACCCACAAAGTTGGCAAAAGTACACATGTTTGCCACTTGTTGTTGAAGCTGCAACTTCTTATTCGCGATGTGTTATATGATTCAATTTTTTTAAGTTAAAGGGTTAATAAAACACCCTAGCCAAATTTAAGAAGTAAATTATTAGTTTTTCACAAGTTTAACGGAGTATTAGGAAAATTTGAAAATTCAGTTGGGCACTATGACATGTTTTTTGGTTCTTATATGAGCTGACTCATATTCTTTCACAAATTGATGTAAATTTGTAAATGTCTAGGTTGAGCTAAATGGAATTAAATTCAAGTTGAAAAAATTAATGTCTTTCACTTGTTGACTTAGACTATCTTTTCAATTTATACGAAGATATACCGATTTCGATTTATAAGTGTACGAAGTAGATGAAAAATTAAGTTGAAACAAAAAAATACACACATTATTATCTAATAAAGAAGAAAAAGGGGAAACAACGGTAACATGCTTTCTCCGGTTGGCTAAAATAGGAATGTTATCAGTGACTAAGAAAAAAGATAAAAGAGAAAGTAAACAGAACTCAGAAATGATGTCATGTTCTAACCAAAACGCAGTGTTTTGTTGGAGATGGGTCCTACGTACACAGTAACTCAACCACTCTTTTGTACCCTTTAAGAGAAAACACTATTTTGGTCTAAAAACTGTACTCATTTTTGTCACTTTTTAGCTGGTGGGAGGACTCACTTTCACTTTGCTTTAATCACTCACTAAACATCAGTTAATCATGGTTTAATCTTCTTTTTTGTTTCCTTTAGCATCCAACAATGACTATATGGATGATTCTCATTAGTTAGGGGGAAGCTGAATCAAGGGTAATTTTTGTAACTTTTCAATTTCTATACAAAATTTGGTTTAAAATTGAAACAATTAAACTTACGAGACATACTATGCATCAAGAGAGATGCTCATTAAGAACAAGTTTGGTGTTATAATACCATGTTTTTTGTCTGCTTTCTCCTAAAAGCATGATTTTTTAGGAAAACAGACGGAAAACAATTTTAGGATCGTGGAAAGCAATTACAAATGTGTACCAGACTTAGAGGAAGCCATGTAACAGCGTTCGGAGACACATTTTCATTGGTGCTAAAATCATACGTATAAACATCAATAATAATGCTACATGTTGTTTTATCGTTTCAATGTTGTGTTGATTATGTTTGTTAGTATACATGCTTGTTGCAAACATGATAAAGGTTGGAATTGATTTGTCAAAAACAACAAGGGTCTTAGGTTGTGAGGCTAATCTGACAAACTGATAAGTAGTAACTTAACCTGTAGCTAGATTGTTTCTAAAGTTTCTGCTTGTAACCGGTATACTAAGCATTGTAGAAACAAGAGCAACAAAGTTTAAAATAAAAAAAACTGTGATTTGAAAAAACCATTATGTGGCTGCTGGGATTCGAGCCCAGGTCTCTACGGCCACAACGTAGAATTCTTACCACTAAACTACAGCCACAACATGCGTAATGATTCAATGTTTCATATTAGATTATTATGTTAGAATACCATACAAGATCATCCACTTCTTTGATCAGCTAATTTTGACAAAGTATTTGATAATTTGGCTTTCGAACACCACAAAATTTACTCATTTATTCGATAAATAAAAAAAGCAAAGTAATGATTATAAAAAAGATGATAATAACTGGGTATTTTCAGTCTAGTTTGTTAAAACAATATTAATCTATATTGTGGTACCGTATATCAAATGGCAATTACGTTACAAACACTACAACAATAACATGTATTAATTTATCAAGACTAATTATGTACATTTTGATTTATGGCACATATTTAGTAACGTTGTTGCTTGCTTTAGCGATTGTTGTGGTTGCTTATGATTTTAACTAAAAAAACTAGTAGTCAATTTTAACAAAATACTTGGAACTGAACTATGATGTCAGGACGACAAAAGACAAATTATCCAGTAAATTCCAGAGCACCCACTTAATAATATTCCATCTTGATTATCAACAAGAAGATGAGTCAGTTGTAGCAACAAGCAAGCGTAGGCTCTGACTCGGTGAGAGAACTACTTAAACTTGCTAAGTAAAAAGAAGAACCAAAACCAACAAAAAAGTTGATGAATGTGGAAAATCTTGTCTAGCATCCAAAGAAAAGAGAAGGTTTGTTGCCTGCCTGAAAACATTGTGTGCCCATTCCAAATTTGGTAAGGCTAAATAACCCATCACACTAGCAACCTAGTTTTTTTAGGTCCAGCCAACATTCAGTTGAAAAAAATTCACTAATCAAACATTCAACTCAAAATCAAACCAATAATATCACAAATCTGAAGTAAACAACAGCCGGTTAAAACCAACAATGCAAATTAAAAACATAGTCAGTACAGAGCATAATCCAAAGAACAAAATACTCATCACAGATAGTTTTAATGCCAAGCAATGTGGCAAAAGACAAGAAAATCAAAAACAATTCAGAAATACTAGCACTACTTTCATCAGGCAATGCCTAAAGAAAGCAGAGATACCTTATTCAACAATAGAGTCTCGTAATACTAAACAACACAAACAATAGAAAAGACATTTATTTATTCTTCCTCCTCTTCATCCTCTTTCCAGCAGCATTTCAGAGTAGACCTTGGGGAGCCAGAATCGCCAGACCTAACGAACTTCTGGTAGACAATGGCCCCTCCACTTCCAAGCTCTTCCAGGCTACTCTCCCCACGACAGTATCCCTTCACATCCACCTCGCAACTCCGCAGCAGCTTCTTACCGTCAACTCCAGCATGAACCGATATTGAGAATTCGCTCGGCTCGAAGCAAGCCAACACCCTTTCCACCAGCTTGTTCAGATTCACTTCTTCGGTATCGTACCCTACCGATTCGAAGCTCGCGTAGCTGAAGCCCTCTTCCGGGGTCACGTGGATTGTGGAAACAGCGGCTCCCTCGATCGCATTCATCGAGTACCCACACGGGTCGAAATCAAAGTCGCAGATTTCCGAGTCCGGGAGGATCTTTCGTATGCCGGAATCGACGGTCATGATTTTTGCAGAGGCTGATTTGGTTTTGAAGAAAACGGAAGCCTTGTCCTGGTCCAAACCAGTCATGCACATCTCGAGAGTGTGAGCAGCGTTGCTCGAGATTGCAGAGACTGCAGATGCAGTGTAAACGTGCCATTTCTGCAGGTTGTCCAAGCCCCCCATCACATAAGCATTGCTGCCAGCGCCGAGTTTGCCGAAATAGCCATCCAGGACGGCAACTTCTTCAGAGAAACTGCGATGGGGGTAGGACTGAGCCCCGGGGAAAATGAAGCTTCCACGAGTGTATTTCACAGACTTCACATTGAGTGAAATGGAAGCAGCCAGCTTCAAGATAGGTGGGATAGCTAAGAGAAGCTTCGTAGTCCCACAAGTTTTGATGATCATCTTGTATGGATAAACAAAGAGGCTGGACTCTGAGAGGACATAAGAATCCACATGATCATTCGACAGAGAGTCAACAATAGTGCATTCAGCTGGTCCAAGAATCTCATCCAGCTGAGACTTGGACAAGGATCGAAGGCCCTTTCCTTCAGGATCAACGAAAATGCCTAGTTCAAAGAAATTTATCTCTAACCTCTTCTCATAGCCTTCAAACCCAATGGCAGAGGCCATATTCACCATTACAAATTATCAAAGCAGTTAAAGTTGCAGAAACAAGGAGATCAAGTTTCAAAGCAGATGTCAAGTAATTGCAGTCGTAGAGAGAGCCGAGGAGGGAGGAAGAGGAAGAGCTTAACAAGAACGAAATTAAAACTAAATAACTAGAGCTATATATTATATTATTAACCACTTGTAAGTGGTCTTTGGGTTTCTACTCGAGAGGAATATCAGGATGGTTTGCGAGCGCACTGCACAAAACAATATTGGAATCGACGTATTAGCAATCACATAATATGATCTAGTGTTTATAGCATAAGATTTATCATAATAAACACCCAAAAGAAGATGAATACTAACGTTGGAGTACACAGCAGATTTGAATTTCTTGATGCCACCGTTTGGTCGAATGTCTTCAATGCTGTAACCTAGGGGAGCTTCGTAGAATAAGGACGATTTACTACTGGACTTTTTCCCACCTTTCGTCTCCATTAGAACATTCAAATCTGCGAATGAAACCAGCTCATAAATTATCAGAATCAGTTTCATGGAAAAAATAGAACAGCAAATCCTAACAGAAAGAACAAACAAGAAAGCACAAAAGGTGTTTCTCAAAACTTTTCTAAAAGTCACTAATATCTTATAAGTGACTTTTCTAAGAAGTAAGTTTGACTTACTTTTAAGTTCCGTCTTATTTTTTACTTTTAAGTTAAAAAAAAGTTATCAGAAACACTTCAATATCTGTCTTGTAAGTTAAAATCTCCTTGAAAGATTAAAAAGGAGAAGTTTTGAGAAACAGCCCGCAAATTCAATCGTATTGGGGGTTTTCAAGAGCCAAACGAACAAACAAATCACGTGAGACTCAACGGATCGATAATTGATTCAGAAAATAGAGATTCTAACACATCTGAAAACCAGAAAAAAAAATCCAATAGCAATTAAGATCAAACCCTAACCGAAATTTATTTCATTAAAATCAGGAGCAGCATTGCATATCAACGAAATAAATCATTATGACTCATGTAAAATCAAAGGCAGCTTTGAAAAAAGCAACAAAATCAAAAGAAAAACCATCGATGAATCGGTAAGCAATGAAACAATCAAAATAAACAAGAATCGCAGATAAAACAATACTTACAAAATACAAAAAATGTGGATTTCCTTGAAAACAAAGACAATCACCAGAAATCCCGATCTTTAGCCAAATCCTGTAACAGAAAATCGAATACAATACACAAAAAGAAATCAGAAAAAAATCGCAAAAACAAGCATGAGATTTAAGATGAAGAAACAAACAAACACTCACCAAAAACGAGAAGGAATCGATAATTATAATAACGAAATGACGAGGAACCCTAGAAAGCACTGAATCGGCGAAAAGGGAGCAATTATAGGATGCAATTGATTTTGTTATGAAGAAAAGGTTAGCAGCTATGCGTCTTTATATATTGATTTAAGCGTGGAAATTTGTGTGCCCTTTTGTTAGGAAAAGTTACGGTTCTATCCTTTTTTCAGGTCCTTGAAGTTTCTAAACTTCTTTTGTTACTAAACTGCCCCGGATAGGCGGAAGGACAAATCTGTGTGTGGACCTCGGGTAATTAAAATAGTAAATGATTAATTGAAATTCAGATGTTTTTGAGTTTTTGAAGATCTAATTACTACTATAACAATTGTTTCTAATTGTTTTAGAGATTTTAAAATTATCATCAACAACTATTCCATACAATTTCAATTATATAATTACATATATAAACAAATTATATAAGTTTTTTTCGTAATTATAAAAATATGTAAGTTAAAAGATGTATGGTTCCACTAATTTCTCTTTATTATGTAATTATATGTGGCAGTATAGCTCTTTTGAGTATCATTTCAACCAGGATGAGGTTTTTAAGAAAGGATTTTTTCTGAGATTTTTTATCATTTGCGCAATTTTATTTGGGCTTGGTACTTTTTTGTGAACTTGAAAAATAGTCTCTTTATTCTTACACACAATATTAAATGAAGTTTTGCAGAAACCCTTAGTTTAAAGGCAAATTATATGATAATTTTGTTAAAATAAAATCTCAATTATTTTATCTTTTATCATCATTTGATCAATGATGTGATAATTGACTTAATGATATAATAAGAATGTGATCATTGATCTAATAATGATAAAAGGAAATGTAAGATCTACTTTGTTAAAAACAAAGTTACTATAACACACACCTAATTTTACATGTCAGATTTTAATTTAATAATGATATGTAGAAATTAATTGGTGGAGCTTTTTAAATATTTTCTCAAGAAAAATGGATGGCTTTGTAGAAAACTAGTTTTGTTTTCTAATTTTGGAAAGTCAAAGGAATATTGAATACCAAAAGCTCAACCAAGTTTTTTCCTCAAATTAAAAATCAATTACAATAGCATTAAAAAACATATTACATATAAAGAAAATTTATTAAGATTTTTGAGTAGATACAAAAGATAAGCTTAAATAGTAGATGAACTAAATTTGAATTTTGTTGTTAGATAAGTAGATAAGGTATAAAAAAAATATAAAAATGGGGAGAGAGATGTAACCTTGAAATGTGAGAAGTTGTACTCCTCTCAACATGTGGCCTCCAATGTTATTGTCCGTCTAGTTGTTGTTGTGGCTACAAATTGAGGGCCTAGCTTCAATATATGGCTTCTATTACGTGTAATTAGTTTTTGTTATATGTTAACTTTTTTTTCTTGAAATAATAACAAAAGGTTATTTATAAACATATTTTAGGTTATATAAAGTAAAAGATATTTGCTTGATGGTAGTAAATTTATGGACACTTAACTAGAGGCATATTATCTAAAATTTTGTAAGCAGAAAATAACTCATATTGATCGAACAATTTATTTGAGTATAAATTTGTAAACATACATAAATTTATTTATTGTTTTTGGTAAGGAAATAAAAATGTTATTAATTTTATTTTCTGTATTTTGTTAGAAATAAAATTGTTCAGTTGTGGTATGCACAATACAAAAAATATAAAGAGAAGGGTAACAGCGACATTTGATTCCCGGCTGCCAGGTTGGAGTAATTCACGGTCGAGGTTGGTGTGAAATAAATAATTTAAAAAAAAAAAAAGAAACGGAAAATAAAGATTCTGTGTGATGGGGAGATGAAGAGGTGTGTGGATCTACATTTGATTTGCGTGGCCAGTATTTATCTACTGGTAAAAGCATTTATTTTCGGTTCACGTGGCCCGTGCTGACGTGTATGGGTAGTTTTTTCTACTTATTACTTGTAATTTTTTATTTTTCAGCACTCGGAACATAAAAGAGTGAAAGTGAGCCTAGGGTTAGTTTGAAATTATTTTGTGAGACAATTTTTCCAAAAATATCTACTTCAAATTTTTACAATTTGTTGTTTAAAAAATTTTGAAAATCAATAGTGTATAGTTCTTAATCAATTAGGTAAGTGTTAAAATCTTTTTTTCTGTAAGTGAAAATTTCCATGACAGCAGTTCTGATAACAATTTATAAAGAACTGTCATTTTGAAAATTTTATATTAAAGTAACATATAATATGATTGAATATTTCGTATCAATATTTTGAAAAATAGTTTAACGTATATGATGGATGAAAAATAACTAAATAAAATTAAACATACATTTATAACCAATATTAATTCAATTTAGAATGTTAAAAGTTAAAAATTAAAAATCTGAATGATGTTGTTATGTTTATATATTATATTGTAGTTATTACTTATTCGTACTTAACTTTATAAGTAGACAGTTTATACTTATCGTAAATCAAAACTTATTTAAATCGCGGTATGTTATTTTCATCTTCATTCTCATTAAAAATTTGAAGAGAAAAAAATCTTCACCCAATCAAATTTGGGAATTGTGTGTCCACTTTTGACCAAAAATTTAGGGAAATTGTAAAAAATGTAGGGTTTGTGAAACTTATTTACAAAAATACGTTACAACTTATCATTTGCATTCTATAACCAATTTTAAGTTTCAGTTTTCAATCTATACGTTCTATATATACACTGTTTCATCAAGCTTCAGTTGCTTCCTCTTTTTGCATCGCACGTTTCGCCCATCAAAATCTATCTTCCTTGTTTCAATTATCCTCAATTTTCTCTAGATCGAAGTTTCTGCTCTTTGCAATTCTTAAATTCTCTGCACAATTCTAATTTTCTAGCTTTCGACCAGTTTTTTTTTCAATTGAGAATGAGGATCCATGGAGTTGAAATCCTGCTGTTGCTGATAGATTTCGTTTTGTCTCTTTGTGTTTGTTTTTGTTGTTAATTTGCAGAAGGATTATGCAATTTATGTGTTGTAATTGATGTGAGGATTTCATTAGGCTGTATGCAATTGTAAATTTATATACTAATCTGATTTGTATCACTCTCATTGGTCTTGGGAAGCCTGCTCTTCAAAGTATTTCTGAATTTAAATCAGCTGATTAAGTGTAATTAATTATCTTACATGTTT
>CATIWQ010745129.1:0-11086 GCA_949673415.1 Euphorbia schlechtendalii | reverse complement strand
CGAAATACACATTATGACACATAGACATATCATAAACTTCGAAATAGAAAGTATAAGTAGAAAGCAAAGCAAAGTTGTAAGGTATGCAAGTGAAAGCTAAAGTTGATCAAACTGTATCCACTCTTTAATGGGAGTCATCAAATCCTGCAATTCCTGTGTCTGCTTTGAATTCGGTCTCGGCCCGTACAAAACCTTCGCTAGGATGCTATTCTTTGCGAATATCGAATAAAAGAATGTTGAAGAATGAAAACTTTTATTGATAAGTTCTTTGAAATTATACTCATACAACAAACGCTCAAATATGTTGAGAAATCTAGTGATCGAAACAGGGATTCGAATCACTTATACATTTTCTCTCTAACACTATGAACGTAGCGAAAACTAAACATTTTTACTCTCTATCTATACACACACTACGCACTATTTTTCCACCCCTTCATTCTGCACTCCACCAAATTTGCAAGGTTTGGAGCCCTATTTATAGAGTTCGAAGGGTTGCGTCTAACCAAACGAAGAGTTGTGTCCATTGGTGAAAGATTGCATCACTTCATTGTGATTGGTTGAGAAGCTTTGATCTAATCCACAATGGATAAGCACCTGTTCATGACTGGTTGATTCATGATAAGTGTCTTTTCGTTGATAGGTGATGGCAGTTGATCATACTTATCTGGCGGCTGGTAGTTAAGAAGATAAAACTAGAAAACCGTCCAAGTCGCTACCAATATATGTAAGTCGCGACCGTGAATCTTTGTTTGGTAGCTTTCTGTTTCTGAAGTGGACTAGTTATGATCGTGAATTGTGTTTATTTTCAGAAGACTTCTTGAAAACTCACCGATCTTCGATAGCTTCAATCCTAAGCCAAATCTTTAAGTTCCACACATCTTTTTTCACCTTTTTAACTCTTTTTTCATAGAATTCCACTTTAGATCATTTTACTCCCAAGGTTTACCAAGTATCTGCATTTGTATCAAAAACAACTACATACCACGTAAAATCTTTTATATGAAGTATAAAAATGACTTAAACTATAGTGTTTAGTGTGTAAAATTATAATGATAATAAGTGTAATTATACACTTATCAGTATTTAGCTTGAAAGGTACTTGTTGTAAAACTTCTAGCCATTGTCAAAGGCTTCTCCACCTGGTTAAAGGAGTTATCACTAGTGGATTTAAGCTCAGATAAGAATCTAGGGAATGGAGATAGGCTAGGATCTGAACCAGGATAAATTCTCAGTTGTAAACTTTCTTAAAATCTATCTTTATCCTTTGTCATTTTTATCGCTCAACATAAACATCTTTCTCTCTAGTTTTGTTGCTTGAAAACCAACTTGAGCTAAGTAAGTTTTACTCAACACATCTTGAGACCAAACCAAGTCATCCTGAGTTGAGTGGTTTGTTTAGTATTATCTATCAATTTTTGCACATAATCTTTACACTCAACATACATTAACAAACTTGGAAATGATTTTTAATAATCGGCATTCACCCTCCTTTGATCGATTCTATAAGTTATATCAAGGACCAACACTTCAAAGACACAACACATCAATAGGGACACATAACCTTTTATTTCACATTTTCCCCAATTAATGTATTATTTTTAACCTCATCAGAAAGAAAAATTTCATCAACTTCCTTAATTGAAGGGAGAAATGTTTTGTTTGCAAAATTATCGGTTAAGGAATGTCGACTATATTTAAACTTTGTGTCCCTATCAAACACGAAAGCACTAGTATTTTTCACCATGCTCACTTCGTGCATACAAAACTTCTCTTATGATCGAAATTCTTGTACGCGAGAGGTAGTTTGTGAGCATAGTTTGTCTGGCCAAATGATGATCAAATACCTGTTCAAAAGGATGTCCAAATATCATATATACCCTAACCAAATGTTTCCTCTAGTAAAAATCCCCTTAAATAATCTTCAAATATGCCCCAAAAGAAGCCCTCTATTGTGCCCAAAAGGTAAGCCTAGCAAGTATACTAGGGTCAAGTTGTAGAGTGGCAAGAACAAGTGTCGTATCCCACATGGAATAGTCTAAATTAGTTCAAGGTTTTCCTGGTAGACTAGTCCAAAAAGGTCTTCTTTAATTTAGAGATTTGGCTGTTGATTAAACGACAATAAATAAAAACAAGTAAATAAAGATAATCTGTAAGTAATAAGAAAAAGCACAAGAGTCACCTACCTAAAAGCAGTATAAAGTTCTTCTCCATAAAAAACATAAACAAACTTGATTAGACACAAAGATCCAAGGTCTCTTAACTAATTATCACCAAGCTCACCCCTCGGCTTCACTTTGTTTCTAAGAATACTAATTTAAGTCTCCCCTAGGTAACTGTTAAATTACTAAACTTGCATTAGGTTTAGTTAAGCATTTAATCGAATTAAAACCTTTGGCAACATACACAATCCCCCTCGGTTCTTGTAATAAGTATGTCTATTTGTGATTCTAACTATAATAAATCTCCCCTAGGTACTTATCATTACAACATGTATGATTCCGGTCAAAACTCAAGAGATTAAATATTCAAATACATAATCTATCAAAAGATACAAATAAATTTACATAATCAGACTATAGAAGACCTTCACACTACCTGCCTTATGGTAGACTTAGCTTGCAAGAGAATCACTCAATCATAATTGAGAAAATACGAATCTCCATTAAAAGAAAATAATAAAACATGAGTTTCATCAGAGAAAATAAAGAACATGAAATTCTAATGCATGGGTCATCCATCTCCCTTTTAATCGGTAAAACAAGGTATAAATAACAATCAATTACTTTTTATGAAGGTAGAAATGGAATAGGTAAACTAAAAACAATCCTAAATAATGTCAAACTCCTAATTAAGAGATAACAAGTTCTATTTAGTGTTATCTTTAAGATAAATACTAATTTTATTATTAAAAAGAAAAATCTAACTAAAATTTATCCACAAAGTATAATGGCAAGCTGGTAAATAATTGATAAAAATCCCCTTTTCTCTCCTCTTTGGCGTACACCGATCAGCTTTTAAGATTTCATAATAAATTAGGATTCTTTCCCTTCTTTTCCTTGTTGGCATAGGAAAAAAATCAATCCATTAATTAAGGAGTTCCAAGCTAGGTAGATTCCTTAATTATCTTTTAATGAACGCCCATTTAGGAATAATTAAGTGGTTGATATCAGATACACTTCTTTTCTTTAACTTTTCTTCATAGTTTCCCGTTTTGCACAGTCTGTTGAGAATGTCTTTTTTATTCTGGCAAAACCTTAAAATTCACCAAAACGTGATAAAAACTGATATTTCATATAACAATTAAGCACATAAATGCATGATTAAACACTATTATTTTCCACTTATCAAATACCTCCACACTTAACATTTTCTTATCCTCAAGTAATCCAATAATAGACTTAGTGACAAAAAACTACTAAAGCTCAATGCAAGTAATAAAAAATAAGCTGGAAATTCAGTTTTCAAGTGCAAGTTCAAAAATCAGTAATAGGACTATGAGACCTTTGTCATATCGATTCTTTATAACCATGGAAAGCACACAACATAAGAAAACTTAAACTTCTTATATAATTCAAGTAGTAAAGATCCAGAAGCCTCACAAGATTCACTCTCACTTGGTGTTTAGGCTATTTTAAAAGAACATTCCCTCATTCAACAAAATCAATTTACAAAAACCATACGCTTGCCAATCGGTCAAGTTTCCACCACAATGATAAGAGGTCTTGCATTATCCTAAGGTCTTTGAGGGTTGTAATGTCAGGTTAGGGATAAGGGTAGGATATGGAGGTAATTTTTGTGTGAGAAGATCTTGTAGAAGAGAGAGAGTTGATATTTGCAATAGCCTTCCTTGAGATGAGAAGATCTTGTAGTGAGCTTTTTCTTCTGTTATTGCATTGAGGAGACCTCGTTATTGAATATCTCAGAAACTTTTCTTGAATTTGTCATGACAATCTCAAAAATTCTTTATTCCTATGTAAGAATTACTACTACTCGATATAAATAATTAAAATTATTTTTTTTCTTTTTTCATATTTTTTCTATTTTTATTTTTTTCGACTAAAATGAAAGGTTACCAACATTTACAATGATATTTATGAGGCTTGTGTCTATTGAGTAGACTTCTATCTTGAAGCTCTTGTTCCTTCCTTTTGTTGCACTCTTTCCTATGTGATGACAATGACTTATCTCTAATTATGTACCGACTACTTGAATTGATGGAAATTTCTACTAAATGATCTTAGGGTGTTTTAAGCAAATCAGAGTGAAGTATTTAGGTTTGCAATGTGGTGTATGAAATAAATGGTTTAACAGCTCAAAGGGTTTTATCTAAGGATTGTTGAAAGAGTAGGCTATTTGGTTAGAGGGTAATCCTAATACCTTAATCTTCCAATGCAAGTTCTTATCATTAATGTGATCTCAAAAAAAACTAACACATAATCATACACAAGCATTACATGTATCTCTCATGGCAAGTTCTAGCTAATGCAACAAGGTCTTTCCCACTCAGTAAGAATAAATAAAAGGCGTATATATCATGAAGAAAAGACACAAGTTCTTACCAAAATAAGGGTTGTTATTGATCAAGGCTACTTGTTGAAGTAAAATTAAAAATTTTCAAACTTCACATGCTTTAAAAGATTAAACAATCAAGCTCATTCAAATTTCTCAAAAATTCTATCATTGCAATCTACATATATGCCTTTGACTAAAGAATTCCAAGTTATTCACAATGTCAAGATTGGAACAATGGTAGATTAGTCAAACAAAGTCTATAAGTAAATTAGCTCACAAGTATAAGCAGAAGCAGAGAATGTCTTTTAGCCCAAAATTTAACCATATTTTCAAAAAAATCATGCATAATCTAATTTAATCAGTAGCATTGAATGGCTTTTGAATCAGTTTTTCAAAACTTCATCCCTTCCCCCACACTTAAAACATGCTTTGCCGTCAAAGCATTGAAGAATGTAATACAAACAGAGAAGGAAAGGTCTTCTGAATTAAAAAGATTAGGGAAAGAAAACTTATGTACCATTCACCATTGAGAGAGATAAAGGGAGAGTTTGGGATAACATCGAGGTCTTCCTCGAATTTTCTTCACTTGGTGCGTGAAGCGAGCATAATTACAAGACTTTCTCAAGGTTATCCTAGGAGGAATTTCTCCTCCATAGCTTCAATTTGTTCTATAGCAAGGTAAGGTTTCAATCACTGCCCATTAACCTTGAAGGTCTCCTCCTTTTATTTGAGATTACTATTGCACCATGGGGAAAGACCTTCACCATAGAATGTGGACCTGTCCATCTAAAGTGAAGATTTCTTAGAAATAACTTCAAACGAGAGTTAAACAATAAAACTTATTGATCGGGGAAGAACTCCTTAACCTAAATCCTTTTAACATGCCAAGCTATCATCTTTTCTTTATAAATAACCTGAACTCTTCAAGTTCATTAAGATGTAAATTCCTAGCCTCTCCCACTTTAGTCTTGTCAAAATTTAAAATTGCAAGTGCCCATAAACCTTTCAATTCAAGCTCAACCAAAAGATGACATGACTTCTCATAAAGTAACCGAAATGGAGACATGTCAATGGGGGTTTTGAATGTTGTCCTATAAGCCTAAAAGGTGTGGTCTAGCTTGCTAGACCAGTCCATCCTATAATTGCTTATGATTTTTTCAAGAATGTGCTTGACCTCCATATTAGAGATCTCGGCCTGCCCACTAGTTTGCGGGTGATGATGTTAGATATAATGTATGCCCTAGAGGTAATTAGGGTTACATATCTTTATTAGTTAATAATTTACAAACAGTTTCATATTATTGTTATCAATAATAAGGCATCTTTGTTATATATCAATGATTATTTCTTAATTGTGTATCTCTCTGGTATTATATATATGCTATTATGTATATGTTCATTGATAAGATAAAGTCCATGACTATTTCATAGCGTGAAAGTGTGAGGGCATAGTGGGAGCTATGTGGTGTGAGAATTGCACACACTTGTTACTAATAGTCTAGATATCCCTAGTTATAGTTTCATCGAGACTAGATATCAATGAAGCAAACAGACTAGCATGTGTATGCTTACTCCTTGGATTTGATCTATGTAGCAGATCTCACTAGCTGAAGGTGGAAACTTGAGTTAACATATGAATGTATTCTAGTAATACATTGGATACCTCTATAAGACATACACTAAGAAATAATCATATCCATGTGTTGATGTCATGCCTTATTGCAGTAGTAGTGCGAGTATCCTCAAAACTGAGATATTGGTTACCTTGTGTGGGAGTAGCTACACTTTGTGTCATACTTATTCATACTCTAGTGATCATAATGATATGGGTGATTATGAGTATAGTGATGATTGCTCGTTGGTAAGCCAAGTAGTCAAGAAGAGATTCATCGCTGATGACTTGCAACTACAGCATGTTTTATTTCCAATTGTTCTATGTACTGGAATGGTTTACTACTGATTTTGTGATTAAATTGTGCATAATTAGGTACTGGACGATTCTGCAATGAAATATCAAAGAAATGGAGTTAACCTAGAGTCAAGGTTAACACTGAAGTTAAAGAAGCAGTAATCTGTTAAAGAGGCAGTACCTGTGTGGAGTTAGCCTGGAGTCAAGGGCAAGAGGCAGCGTACAGAGGCAGATCTGGAATTAATCGAGCAATTGAATTCTAATAGAAGACTTATTGTTTAATTAGGAACCTTTGTCATTTTATTATTTATTCTATTTTCATCAGATAATTTAGGAATTAAAACCAAGGAAATTTTAATGTTTTGATTTGGCAGACTTCTTACCTTTTTAGGAGATAGAATTTTATCCTATTTTAGGATTGGTAAGCACAGATGGCAGGGCCTCTCTCTAGATTTCAATTTGACTGTATCTAGCAACGTTTGGTTTTTATTAGTTTTTACTTTTGATTGATTTTCAATGACAATTTTAATTTTCAATTCAATTATGTGTAGCTACGTTCATCTTTCTTTCGACTAAGGAGATTACTTGAAGTTGTTATCAACGTGAGGCTTGTTCTTGTGTTTTCGAATTTCAGTTTTCAAATCCATATCAGTAATATTTTTATTGTTCAATTTTTTATTTCATCAATTCGACCGGTTGTCATTTATCGAAAGGTTAAACATATAGTTATTTTATTGTATTATGCTATCATGATACAATAGAAGTTTTGTAACAAACGAGTTCTTTTAAAGCTTCGTGGTTGGATTTGGATTAAGTCTTTTCTTTATACTATCATAAAGTCTCGAGTTAAAGTCGGTTCTTATGTGTAAAACCTTTTCAAAATTAAACCTTGTCAGCTATCTGCAAGAGCGTTTCGGAATTGAGAGTAAATGATTTAGCTATCTACTATTATTTTCATATTTGGAAGAGATTTTATTAATCATGCTATCATAATTAAATTAACTGACTGATTCAAGAAATTATGTTTTGTGCCTGTGATCGGTTTATATAAAGCTGAAAGTATTCCTTAGTCAAAGATTATCTCCAACTGAATTTCCATTCCTTTCAATTTTTAGTTTATCAATTTTGTCAATTATCGTTTTCTCGATTCAATTTCAAACCCCCGATTTTTATTTTTCATTGCAATTTACTGGTTATTTAATCAAAGAATGTTTATTTCATAAGTCCTTGAGGAAACGATCCCACTTATCACTATCGCAAATATACATTGTTTTAGTGGAATGGGTTTTAATTCATCTTTGGCGATTTCGACGCTCGCCAATCGCTCCTGATATAGTGATAGAATTAGAGTTATACTTTAAGGCCTCTTGTTGAAGTAACAAACTCATAAACCTCTAATAAGAGTATGAGATTGATAGAATGAGATTTTAGTTAATCTCGATACATAATGGTGAGTGACTATTGCAGAACCAGATCAAGTCACATGCACATGATGTTCCAAGTATTGGGGGATTATACGCCTTTTCTAGAAAGCCCATTTGATCATCTAGAGTTATCAAGTTCCATATCAGTCTAAAACACTAAGCCTAAAGGTTCCCAGATGGGAAGTCAAGATTAAGTTAACCTTTAGCGGCTCTATACTTTGGGATCCTATGAGGTCACACACTTTAGGTCTTTATCAGACTAAGTAAAGAACTCATAGACTGAGTCTATGCCGAGGATATAAGGGAAAAGTAAAACTTGTTGGATGACTTATTAATTGGTTGGACCAAATAAAAATTAAAGGAATTTTAAAGAGGATTTGGGGAAAACTACACATGGCAGAGCAAGGGAATTTTTCTCGTTGCGAGTAGACCCCGCAAACACGAGTTTATTCACGGGTGGGGCCTGCGTGGCAGTCTTTCGAGCATGAAAATGGTCACAGGACGCTAGCATGCGTTGGCACAAGGCCAACACATGCTGGGGGGCTACAGGTTTAGGAGATCTTTTAGAATTAATCTTAAGTTTTGAAATTTTGTAGTGCAAGTTCGGATGTTCAATTACAACCGTAATTAACCAACAGATAAGGGGTAGCAATCTTATATACAATTCCATATTTAGATAAAAGCTTTCCAAAACTAGAGTTGCAAAAGTGAGTACCTTGATCGCTTATTATAGCTCTAGGATAACCAAACCTGGAAAAGATCTTCTTTAATAATCTTACCACACATTTTGCATTATTAGTCAGTCTTGCAATAGCCTCAACCCACTTACTCACATAGTCAACTGCCAAAAGGATATATTTATTTCCATTTAAACTAGGAAAGGGTCTCATGAAATCAATCCCCAAACATCGAAGATCTCGAATACAACAATATTATTCAAGGGCATGGAGTTCTTGTTAGAAATATTCCCCATTCTTTGACATTTATTGCATTGGGAAACAAATTGATGACTATATTTGAAGATCGTTGGCTAGTAGAAACCACTCTCCAAGACCTTCGCAGAAGTTCAGGTTTCACCAAAATCACCTCCAACTTCGGCTAAGTGGCACATTTTCAAGATTGGGCCAAAATTTTCTTCAGAAACACACCTTCTAATTATTTGATTTGCACAAAGCTTAAACAAAAAAGTTTCTTCCCAAAAATAATATTTAAGGTCAACAAAGAATCTCTTCCTTTGAGCATATAAGCAAACCAAGGGGAAGATTTTACCACGTATAACCTTTCATTAAGGAAGGTATCGGATATTACCTTATTAGCATGCAGGTCTTCTCCTAGAATTCTTGAAAGGTGGTCTGCCACTACATTATCACAACCTTTCTTATCCTTGATTTCCAAGTCAAATTCTTGAAGTAATAAAAGCCATCGCATCA
Organism: Euphorbia schlechtendalii; assembly: GCA_949673415.1. Classification (NCBI taxonomy): domain Eukaryota; kingdom Viridiplantae; phylum Streptophyta; class Magnoliopsida; order Malpighiales; family Euphorbiaceae; genus Euphorbia; species Euphorbia schlechtendalii. Next base: position 1,808 of record CATIWQ010745129.1, on the reverse strand, counting down.
AATTTGGTTTTGCATCTTTCTTGGCCAATAAGTACTTCAAGGTTGCATGCCCGAGAAAACTTTTGACTTCCTTCACTGAAGTTGGGGTATTTAGATTTTGAATAACTTCCACCTTTGCCTTGTCAATCTCCGTTCCTTTCACATAAGTCTTGTGATCGAGAACTATCCCTTAATTGATCATGAAGTAACACTTATCCTAATTAAGTACAAGGTTGGTATTTCTACATCTTGTCAAGATAGCCTTGAGATTTAGGAAACACTCCTGGAAGGTCTTCCCATAAATAGAAAAATCATCCATGAGGATCTCCACAGTTTTTTCTACAAAATCATGAAATATGGCCATCATACATCTCTAAAAAGTTGCTTGAGCATTACATAGACCAAATGTAATTCTTAGGTAAGTATATGTCCCATAAGGACACATGAAGGTGGTCATCTCTTGGTCTTGCGAATGGATGATAATCTGGTTGTAACTGGAATACCCATCAAGGAAATAATAGAACTAATATCCAAAAAGTCTTTCTAGCATCTAATCAATGAAAGGAAAGGGAAAATGATACTTCTTTGTTGCATCATTGGGTTTGCGATAATCAATACAAACTCTCCAACCAGTGATAGTTCTAGTTTGAATAAATTCTCCTTGCTCATTCTGAATTATGATTATACCACCCTTCTTAGAAACTACTTGGATAGGACTTTTCCAAATACTATTGGAAATGGGGTAATTATTCCCACTTCAAGAAACTTAATCACTTCCTTCTTCACAACCTCCTTCATGTTAGGATTAAGTCTTCTTTGTGGTTTTACTACCGACTTATGGTTCTCCTCCATCAAGATCTTGTGAACACATATGGAAGGGCTTATTCCCTTAATATCTGATATTTTCCAAGCCAAGGCCTCCTTATTTTTCAATAAGATGTTAAGTAACTCTTCCTTTTGGTCTAGTGAAAGGTTAGATGAAATGATAACATGAAGGCTTTCTGGTGAATCAAAAAAGTCATATTTAAGATGATTTTGTAAGGGTGTAAGTTCACATAAATAGGTCGGATTTCTCTTGGCTCGGTAATTTTGAGATCATAGTATTATATTAAAGGTTCAACATTATGCCTACTGTTCAAGACCTTCTCGTATCTAGCTTCAGCTTTTTTTATTCTTCCACAAGATCTTCCTCCTCTTTCAATTCTTTTTCACTTAACTCTTGAAAAAAATATGGATTTATATTTAAATTAGTAGTATCCATGAAAATACATTGGTCATCACTAGAATAACACTACGCCATAGATGGCCTATCGCAACAACGAAAAAATGTTACCTAAAGTGCCAAAAGTGTTTCGAAAACACTTGTCGCACTTTTCTGTGAAAAAAGTCGTTGGTGATGCTTCCCTTGCGAAAAGTCATTTTCACAACACTTTTTCTTTTTTTCGCAACACTATGAAATGTGTTGCGATAAGTGACTTTTCGCAACACTTTTTTAGTACTTGCAACACCTTCTGTTGTGTTGCCAAAAATACCCGTCGCTGTCAACGTTAATGTCCGTTAGTTTTTTTCGTAACACTTTTATTATTTTTTCGCAACACTTTTTTTATAACACTTTTAGCATATTTGCAATACCATGTCCAGTTGTCGCAACACTTTTTGAAAAACACTTATGTCGCATTTGAAAAACTTTTTGCGCTTATTGCAACACATTTGTAAAACACTTAATTGATGCCATAATTCAAAAAAATTGAAATCCATTTGTTTTATATAATTCATAATGCATAATATTCAATTGTATACAAATTCAAACGAGAACTAAAAAATACATA
>CATIWQ010745094.1:0-18957 GCA_949673415.1 Euphorbia schlechtendalii | reverse complement strand
TGTTACTAACTTAGCTAGCTAAATCTAGTTTCAGTTTTCGATTTACTATATTCAGTATTGAATTACATAAATTTATTTCCTTTGTTTGCATACATGTAAATAATAACCTACATTACAGGTTAATGGCATTAATAAACTACAATATAGGCCTCCCTTCAATCCAATTTTTAACCATGTATCTCATAAATGAAGTATTTTAAATAATTGTTTTAAAAAAATTAGAGCATTTTGGATGGTTTTTATAATAGAACCGTCCTAAATGCTCTTTACGGATGGTTCTTATAATAGAACCGCCCGTATTGCTCTTACACAGCATTCTGGTTATTTTATATAGCATTCCGGACGGTTCTCTCTTCAGAACCGTCCGAAATGAAACTTCTTTCAGGCGATTTTAGAATGTCAGCATTAGTGCGCAATCAATAGCGTCGCGGCTTGTTCGGATAGTTCAAAACAGTCCGGAAAAGCCAAAAATAATTGTCCCGAAAAGCCGTTTCTGCACTAGTGTGGTCTCGACTTGTACACAACCTCTGCTAGGATGCTATTCTTTATGAATATCGAACAAATGAATGTTGAAGAACAAAAACTTTTATTGATAAGTGCTTTGCAATTACACTCATACAACAATAGCTCGAATTTGTGGAGAAATCTAGTGATCGAAATAAGAATAGAATCACTTATACATTTTTCTCACGAACACTTTGAACGTAATAAAATCTATAAAATTTTTAATCTCTATCATGTATCATGTATCATATATCTATCGATTATCACCATCTACTATGGCACAATTGGGTTTGGGACTCTATTTATAGAGTGCAAAGGGTTGCTACTATCCAAACGAAGAGTCGTATCCATTGGTGAAGGGTTGCATCACTTCAATGTGATTGGATGCAAGGTTTCATCCTCATCTTCAATAGAAAGGCACCTTTTCATGATTGGATTGCTTCCAAAAGGTGTCTTTTCGTATGACAGTTAATGGCGGTTGATCGTCCTTATCCGATAGTTGGAAGTTGAGAAGAGTTAACTAAAAACCATCACAAGTCAAGAGCTTGATATACATGTCACGATCGTGAACAATAGTTGGTAACTTTCTGTTTGTGAAGGATGACAAGTCGCGAACGTGAATGGGTGTCATGATCGTGACATGTGTTTTTCTTCATGATTTTTCTTTGCAATTTTTTCGATCTTTGACAACTTCAATCCTAAGCCAATTCCTTTTATTCCACGCATCTTTTTGCACCTTTTTCACTCTTTTTACATAGAATTCCATCTTTGATCATTTTGCTCCCAAGATTCACCTAGTTTCTACACTTGCATAAAAAACAACTACATACCACGTGAAATCTTTTATATGAAGTATAAAATGACTTTAAACCATATCATTTTATAAGTAAAAATATCATGATAATAATTGTAATTATACACTTATCACACCCCCACACTTAACTTTTGCCTTGTCCTCAAGGTAAACACAACAGAAGTGTATAAAATAGTAATTCAAGTTCGTACCTCATTTGGCAAAAAGACTATAGTAGTGAGTACCATATTCCCACATCACATAAAGTTCAAGTAAAAGTTTGAAAATTCCCACAAATTAGTAATGTGCAATTTATATATAGTTTAGTTGCATACCTTTGTTCTTAATGGAGAGTCAACCAAATGCTTGCTCTAATATTTCCTTCTCTCAAGTATAGTATAAAGTATAAAGGACAAAGGGAGAAAGCTTTGAAAAGATTGATCTCAAGGCATTTTTTGGTAACCTAGGATGCTAAACACTCTTAGTGGTTGCATTTTATGCTCCATACCACTCTCCCCTTTTTTTAGTGGTAGCATTTTTTGGTCCATACCACTTTCTCTCATTTTTTTCTTTTAAGCACATATGTTTGAAGTACAGGTTTGTACTTTGTAACCATTTTTCATGCTATACTATCTTTTCTTTTTTCACTCATTGAATGGTTGTAGTTTCTGCTCCGTACCATTCCTCACCTTTTGGATAACTCATTGGTTAACCTCTCTTTCTTTTGATTTTTCTCTCTTAATACCCTCATCCTTTATTGATCACTTCAAAGTATTATGGCTATAGTTTCCCAACACATTAAACACACTTAATACTTATAGGATTTATTCAAGAATGGCATATAAAACTCATAGTAAGAACACTATTAGATATTACTCCACTACTAGCTTATCAATAGCATTAAACTAAAACTATATAACTTATACTAATTCATGTTGCATTGAAATATATCGAAACTTACTTGGAATGTTGCTTTTGAATGTTACTCACCACTCATCCTTGCCAAATACTAAATGTTGTGCTATGGCTCACACTTTCAACGTGCGCTCAAACTCGAAACAAAAATTTTGTTCAAAATTTGCACTAACATCAAACTTGTAATACCTAACACTCATAATAACCTTGGAACATATGTTAGTATAGCATAGGTACGAATAATGTATAAATAACACACAATCAAGAAAATTTTTTAATTTATTTGATTTTTTTTTTATTTTTGGGATTTTTACAAATGCCCCCCCCATTAAAGAACACAATGACATCATTGTGAGAGATTTTACTAAAAGTGAAAAACAAATATGAAAAACACATAAATGAAAAGAAAATATAAAGAAAAAGAAATTGAAAATGTTTTCAATCATTCGAACTTGAATCTGGTGGACGCGGTGAGATATCCATATTCTTCATCCTGAAGTATGAATTTAACTTACGATTCAAAGAAATTTTGGATTGTGTAAGTTGATGAACATCTTATTGTATAGAAGTGATATCAAGATAAGCTTTATTGAGATCATTGATGAACTTTTCTCTCCAAGTATCTTCATTGGCATTTGTACTCCTGGAGGTTTGTCTTGCTTCACTACTTCCGATTTGAACTTCTTTAATGTCTTCGTCAGGTTGGCTCTCTCGTAAAGTAGATTTTTCTATCAGTCTTAGCTTCCTAACCCTTACTATATATGGTAAAAACTTAAATTTTTCTTGTTCTTCTTTGACTAATCCTGCTCTCTTCATGTAAACACCTCCCATAAAGTTGAATTTCCCTCTAGGACTATATCGGTACGGTAGTTGATTCTTTACTCTCAAAATAATTCCGCAAATTGTATTTGCCCCTCCAACTCTAGTATTTTTATTTGTAGTAAGACTAGTGATGGATTCTAACACATACATCGAAAAGTTTGGCCTTAATTTTGAAATCGCGCACTCCAATATAACCAAATCTTTTATCGACACTTTGGTAGTTTCATGTTAGAAGAAAAGACCTTGAGATATATACTTATGGAGGTAAAGAAGACTATTGCTTCAAATGTTCTTGTTGGATAAGTTTTTGACATCGTATCGATCCAATCCGGTAAACTCAGTCCATACACTCGTTAAATCATAATCTTCTTCCTTTTCTATTTCTTCATAGGTTTCTCCTAAACCAAACCACTTAATCAAATAGATAAGTGTATAATTACACTTATTATCATGATACTTTTACTTATAAAATGATATGTTTAATGTCATTTTATACTTTATATAAAAGATTTCATGTGGTATGTAGTTGTTTTTTATGTGAGTGCAGAAACTAGGTGAGTCTTGGAAGTAAAATTATCAAAGATGGAATTCTATGTAAAAAGAGTGAAAAAGGTTCAAAAAGATGAGTGGAACACAAGGAATATGATAGAAGTTGTCAAAGATCGGTAAAGTTACAAAGAAAAATCATGAAGAAGAACACATGTCACGATCATGACACCCAATCGTGGTCGTGACTTATCATTCTAAATAAACAAAAAGTTACAAACCAATGTTTACGATTGTGACATGTAAGTCATGCTCACGACTTGTGATGAGTTTTGGTTAACTCTTCTCAACTACCAACAGCCGGATAAAAACAATCAACCTCCATCAACCGCCACCAACTGTCAAATGAAAAGACACCTTTTGAAAGTAATCCAATCATGAAAAGGAGTCTTTCCATTGAAGATGATGATGAAACCTTGCATCCAATCACATTGAATTGGTACAACCCTTCACCAATGGACATGACTCTTCATTTGGATAGGTGCAACCCTTCACACTCTATAAATAGAGGTTCAATCAACCAATTTCATGGTACATGGGCACATGGGCAATGAATAGTATTGTACGCATAGATAGAAAGTGAAACTTGTATAGATTTCGCTATGTTCAAAGTGTTAGTGAGAGAAATGTATAAGTGATTTGATTCTTATTTCTATCACTAGATTTCTCCACAAATTCGAGTGATTATTGTATGAGTGTAATTGCAAAGCACTTATCAACAAAATTTTCTATTCTTCAACATTTATTTATTCGATATTCACAAAGAATAGCATCCTAGCAGAGGTTCTGTACGAGTAGACACCGAATTCAAAGTAGACCCAGGAATTGATGAATCCCATTAAAAGAGTGGATACAGTTTGATCAATTTTAGCTTTCACTTGCATACCTTACAACTTTACTTTTTTTGCTACTTATACTTTCTATTTCTAAGTTTGTGATATGTCTATGTGTCATAATGAGTATTTCATCTTGCGTCTCTTATATTAATAAAGTTATATGCTTTCAAGTTAACTTTAAGAGTGATTTCAGGGTTAAAAAGATTGTGTATAGTTACTGGATCTGTGATTATAACGCTGTTTTGTGAGCCAACATTTTTGGAGTGGTAACTTGCTAAATATGGCTATGTGAGAGCAACCCGTACTAAGCATAGTATTATTGTTATCTAGGTTTTTATAAGTGCCATAATTCATTTACCCTAGATTTAGAAAAGTCATTTCATGTGTTGTTTTGCGGTGAGTTATTGAATATTTGGGCATCTAGAACCGTGTTTGTTAAAGTTATCTAGTGTATGAAATATTCTTGATGATTTTGCATGTTTTTCTCTACTATACTTATTCTTAGGGAATATCTATATAGATTACATCTTCTCTAATCTGTTCATGCATCTGTCTATTCATCAATCCACCATTCCAAAACCCTGAAGTTATTTTATTTTCTTTTGTTTCGTAACTCTAGTTTGTCCTTAGAACCGAATTCCTATGGGATCGATATCTTTTAAAACTACATCGCAACTGTATACTTGCAGTTATCATCATTTTTCTATTTGATAAGCGATACTGACAACACTTGTTCATATTAAGAACTTTTATATTATCATTAGAAAAGTGGCGAACAAGTTTTTGGAACCGTTGCCGGGGATAAGCCTTTCAGAACGAGTATAGACAAAATCTTGCGAACACAAATCCATTAAAGTAAACTTTCCCATCCTGTTGAACAGTCACAAAAACTTGAGGACCCATTCCTCGTTAAATGAAAAATGCATATTTACAAAGTTATCCAACTTAAATAGCGAAAAATATTCATCTACTTCCACATGAATCTCAGCATCAATCGCAAAAGTAGGATCATAGAAGAGTACCTTGGATATCAAGGTTCTTCATCCTAGTGTATCGCTCAACTTCTTTGTCACCGTAGATGGGAAAAGGAAATACATATTTGGTTTGTTGATTAACCAAATTATTCTTTCCCTTGGTTGCTGGTGATTTCTTGGGATCCATTGAAATTGAATTCAAGAGTTTGAAAGAATGATTTGTGTTTTGATTTTGGGGAAAAACAAAGAAAATTTGCTTTGCAAAAGATTGAGTTTGTAAAAGATATATATATATGTATATATATATATATATGTATATATATATATATAGGGTAATTATTGCTGTTTCAACCGATATATTTGATTTGTAACAGTTAGAAATAGAGTCGTTACAGCAATAACTGCTGTGAAATCGCACATATCGCGATCGTGAAAGATAGTCGTGATCGTGACTTTCTCCATACAAAAATAGAATGTTTTGACAACTTAATTCATGAGCATGAAACTGGTCATGATCGTGATATGTTTAAAATCCACAAAATTTTATTCTTTTCTTTTATTTCTAAAACCACATTAAATTAAAATACACACAAAAAATAAAAATACACTACTATATAATACTATATATATATATATATATATATATATATATGTGTGTGTGTGTGTGTGTGTGTGTGTGTGTGTGTGTGTGTGTGTGTGTGTGTGTGTGTGTGTGTGTGTGTGTGTGTATTTGAAAACATAAGAGATTTAAGTATCAATGGAGTTTCTCAACCCCTTGACTTCGTATTCATGGATGAAATCCAACTCAACAACTTCTTGGATGCAAGCATCGATCAAGTCAAGTTTCATGCATATATCTTCATCCATTGGATATTTATCAGTCTTATCCATGTTAAATTTAACAGTATCGTCACTTATTCTTAAATAAATTTTGCCTTCCGACACATTTATCAATGCTTTGCTAGTATGCATAAATGGTCTTCCTAAGATTATAGGACTTTTTCATCATATGCAAAATCTAGCACAACAAAGTCTGTTGGAAAAACAAACTTATCCACTTTAACTAGCACATCTTCGATTGTGCCATAAGGACGTTTAATAGACTGGTCAGCTAATTGAAAGACCATATTTGTCCTTTTAACTTCTTCATCAAGCTTCAACTCTTTGAAGATTGATAAAGGCATAAGATTTATACTAGCCCCAAAATCACATAAACATTTTGGGAAGGAAATGTTTCCAAATTTACACGATATTGTGAAACTTCCTAGATCTTTAAGTTTAGTGGGCATTGTATCAATTATTATTTTGCTAGAATCTTTAGTTAAAGATACTTTAGATATTCCTTCTAAACTACGCTTATGAGATAAAAGTTCTTTAACAAACATACCGTAGTTTGGAATTTGTGTAATGGCTTCAATGAATGAAAGATTGATTTCTAGACCCTTAAGTTTTTTGATGAACTCAATGAATTGCTTATCTTCATTCTTCTTTCATTCTTTGTGGAAATGGTGGTTGAGGGCGATTAACCTTCTCAGAATTAAGTTGTTCATCCACTCCAATTTTATCAATTGATTTACTCTGATAATCATCCGGCACTTCAACAACTTCATTAGCAAGCATACTCGAAGGAATTGGTTTATCTAGAAATTTACCAGTATGAGAGTCTATAGCATGCATATTTTCCTTAGGATTTTCTTCTGTGTTGCTAGGTAAATGGCCTTTTCCTCTAGATGGAATAGCACCTGCTAATTGACAACTTGTATCTCCAAATTATGAATAGAAGATGATTGATTCTTAAACATCTGATCCATCTTATTCTCTAACTTTTTGTAACATTCCTCAAACTCTGATTGCTTATTACAAACTCCTTCTAAAAATTTGTCTATCTTACTTGTTAACTGTCCTATTTTATCATTACCCTGATAATTTTTTTGTTGATTATCACCATAGTTCCAATTAGAACTCCTATAATTATTTCCATTATTATTATAAGAATTCCCTTGACTTTGAACATAACTTAATTGTTCCACTACACATGGGTTAGAGTTACACTCAAAACCAGTGTGTCCCATTTGGCCACAATTTTCACATGTCAAAGGGTTACTCTTATTTTTATGCATATTATCTATATTATGAGATAATGCATATATTTGCGCTTGCATAACAGAAATAAGGTCTAATTCATTGACCTTTTTTAACTAAACTAGAAGATGTAGATGCAACATGCGAATGAGTAGGATCAGTAGTATTTACATGTGCTCTCTCCACTGGCCACATACTACTATTATTTGCCATATCTTCTAAAAGATCAAAGGCTGCTTGACTAGTTTTCTTCATAAGAGATCCCGCAGCCATAGCATCAATCGCTCCTCTTTTTGCATGATTTATTCCATTATAGAAAGTTTACAAAATTACATTCTAGGGTAAACCATGATGAGGACAAACTCGCTGAAGTTCTTTATAACGTTCCTAGGCTTCGTACAAGGATTCACTATCCTTCTGAGTAAAGGAAATGATTTCTTTAATGAGTCTTGCAGTTTTGGCTAAAGGGAAATATTTAGTTGGAAAAGCTTGGGCTAATTGATTCTAAGTGGTGATTGAATTTGGAGGTAATGAATTCAACCAAACTTTCTCTTTATCACAGAGCGTAAATGGAAATAAGTTTAACTACTTCATCAGGAACATTGGGCATTTTGATAGTATCACAGACTTCTAGAAAGTTTGCAATATGAGGATTCAGATTTTCATTGGGTAGACCATATTATTGCACATTATTTCTGATCATTTGAAGTAATGTTGATTTGCGTCAATTGGTGGTCTAGCAATTCCCTGATTGTTACCATTGATGGTCGGAATGACATAATCCATGAGCCTTTTTTGAGGTTGATCAACATTTTGTTGTTTATCATCAGCCATCCTTCTTCTTTATCCCTTATTTATCCATTTTCTTCTCCTACCAAATCGTTCTATTTCTAATTCAAAAGATGCCAAACATTCTCCCAAACTACGTGTACTTGGCATGCACATGCTAGAAAGAAAACTCAATGAATAAGCAAGAAAAATATGTTAATAACAAATATATATACTTAAAATAAAAAATAAATAAAACTATTGACACATAAATATAATTGCCTGTTCTCTGGAAATTTGATCTCTAGAATGCATTTTCCTTCCCTGGCAACGGCGCCAAAAACTTGTTCTCAAGACTTTGGCCGAAAAGGCCTATCCCCAGCAATGGCGCCAAAAAATTGTTTGTTACTTTTCTAGTAATAATGTAAAAGTTCTTAATATGAACAAGTGTTGTCAGTACAACTTATCAAATAGAAAAATGATGATAACTGCAAGTATACAGTTGCGATGTAGTTTTAAAAGATATCGATCCCACATGGAAGGAATTCGGTTCTAAGGACAAACTAGAGCTACGGAACAAAAGAAGTAAAATAAATTGTAGGGTTTGGATGATAGACTGATGAATAAACATATGCATGAACGGATTAGAGAAGACGTAAACTATATAGATATTCCCTAAGAGCAAGTATAGTAGAGAAAGACATGCAAAATCATCAAGAATATTTCATACACTAGATAACTTTAACAAGCACGGTTCTAGATGCCAAAATATTCAATAATTCACCACAGAGTAACACATGAAATGACTTTTCTAAATCTAGTGTAAACGAATTATGACACTTATAAAAACCTGGATAACAATAATACTATGCTTAGTATAGGTTGCTCTCACATAGCCATATTTAGCAAGTTACCATTCCAAAAATGTTGGCTCACTAAACAGCGTTATAATCATAGATCCAGTTATTATACACAATCTCTTTAATCCCGAAACTACTCTTAAAGTTAACTCAAAACCATATAACTTGATTAATATAAGAGACGCAAGATGAAATACTCGTTATGACACATAGATATATCATAAACTTCAAAATAGAAAGTATAAGTAGAAAACAACCTAAAGTTGTAAGGTATGCAAGTGAAACCTAAAGTTGATTAAACTGTATCCACTCTTTTAATGGGAGTCGTCAATTCCCGCAATTCCTACGTCTATTTGAATTCGGTCTCGACTCGTATAGAACCTCTGCTAAGATGCCATTCTTTGTGAATATCAAACAAATGAATGTTGAAGAACAGAAACTTTTATTGATAAGTGCTTTGCAATTACACTCATACAACAATCGCTCGATTTTATGGAGAAATCTAGTGATCGAAATTAGAACCAAATCACTTATACATTTTTCTCACAAACACTTTGAACGTAATGAAATCTTTACAATTTTTACTCTATGTCATGTATCATATGCTCTGTCAATTATCACCATATACTATGGCACAAAAATGGTTAGGTTAGGGACTCTATTTATAGAGTGCGAAGGGTTGCGTCTATCCAAATGAAGAGTCATGTCCATTGGCAAAGGGTTGCATCACTTCAATGTGATTAGATGCAAGGTTTCATCCTCATCTTCAATGGAAAGGCATCTTTTCATGATTAGATTGCTTCTAAAAGGTGTCTTTTCATTTGACAGTTAATGGCTGTTGATCATCCTTATCCAATGGTTAGAAGTTGAGAAGAGTTGACCAAAAACCATCACAAGTCACTAGCGCAATATACATGTCGTGATCGTGAACAATAGTTGGTAACTTTCTGTTTGTGAAGGATGACAAGTAACGATCGTGAATGGGTGTCAAGATCGTGACTTGTGTTTTTCTTCATGATTTTTCTTTGCAACTTTGCCGATCTTTGACAACTTCGATCCTAAGCCAATTCCTTGTGTTCCACACATCTTTTTGCATCTTTTTCACTCTTTTTACATAGAATTCCATCTTTTATCTTTTTAATCCCAAGATTCACCTAGTTTCTACACTTGCATAAAAAACAACTACATACCACGTGAAATCTTTTATATGAAGTATAAAATAACTTTAAACCATATCATTTTATAAATAAAAATATCATGATAATAAGTGTAATTATACACTTATCAGTGCCAGACATACCGGTGTCTTATTCCCTACTATTAGGAAGGCTATAGACTCATGCCCTAGGTGTTTTCCCCTCTACACTCCACCATAAGATAAAACGGGTCCATCAAGGAAAACCAGTAACTATAGAGATGGACAAAGAGTTAGTGATAGCAGCGGTTGCTTTTACGGAGCAATGGTTGAAAGGCTTAAGGGGGGCTATGATAAGCCAGGAAGAAGAGAAGAAGAAAATCCCTATGGGGTACCGCTATTTCTTGGCGGGTCTGAAAAGGATAATGAAGAGGTAGGGGTTTGTCCCCAGGAAGGGGCTTTGTAAGTATCATCAGGGAATGGTGAAAGCTATTGACCCACTTTTATTAACTCCCAAGGCTGGACTAGGATTTACCCCAAGGCACAAGATTGACAAGCATAAGCAACCATCCTTTTGCAATATGGTCAGCGTGTGTGCTATCAAAGGGGGTAAACAATACCTGGGGAATAGCGAGCTAATCTTGGTGAATGAGGAGAAAGTGCCAGGATTTGAGATTTTTAGGGATGTATATGAATTCTCGAAGGAGTGTATGTTAGCTCTGATCAGCGAGTCTGTGGATGGCTCAGAGAAAGTTGAGTTACCAGAAGGGATTGTTCTGTAAGAGGAGGCTCCTGGGGTGGTCATGGTTGCTGTTAAGGATAATGGGTAAGGCGAAGATGTTCGTTGAAGATGAACTTGAATCTGAACCGATAGAGGATGACATGTAGGAGGTTATCGCGGCTATCACTAAAGCCCTAGCCGTTCTAATGGAGAAGAAGGAAGGAGGCACCAAGTAGAGTATGTTAGCTGCAGCTACAAGAATCATCCCCGAGGGCGCTGCCAAGGGAAGGAAGACTGTGCTTGCTAAGTCCGATTCAGGAGCCAATCACCAAGATAAAGGAAGACCCTCCATATGTGGATGGGAATGATGCTTATGATGTAATTTTCAATATTAGCAATATTTTCGATTTTAACAACTCTTCCTACAAGGCTTTTCAATCAATGAATTTGAACTTTGCTTACTTGTGTGATGTTTTGCTAGATGAAAACATGCATTTTCATGATCATACGCATAGTGTTTTTAGCATAACTGATACTTCTTTGCATGAAATATATTTCGGTACGGATGGGTCACCTAAAATGGGGATGATTTCGAGTGATCTAACTCTTGAGGAAGAACGTGAGATAACAAATGCACTTAAAAAACACGTGGTAGCATTCACTTGGTCATATGAAAACATACCTGGGGTCGATAGAGAAATCACCAAGCATAGAATTCTAACCGATCCACGAGTCAAACCCGTAAAGTAAACGCTGCGAAGACTGCGATCTGAATGGGCTGAGAAGGTGAAGGTAGAAGTATCAAAGCAAATAGAAGCCAAATTTTTAGAAGTTGTCAAATACCCCACCTGGCTAGAGAACATCATCCTAGATGCAAAGAAAGATGGGAAGGTTCATGTGTAGATTTCCGAGATTTGAACAAGGTCTCATCGAAAGATGACTTTCCTTTGCCCCATATAGATGTCTAGGTTAACAACGCTGCTCGAGCCAATATGTACTTGTTCAAGGATGGCTTCTCGGGGTATAATAAATTCCTCACAGATATTAAAGACAAGATCAAAATCACCTTCATCATCGACTAGGGGTTTATTTGGGTTGAAGAATTTCGAGGTAACCTATCAAAGAGCGCAACGGACATGACTTAATCCATAAGGAGGTAGAAGTGTATGTGGATGATATGCTAGTCAATTCCAACACTCGAGAGAAGCATCCAACAGTCCTTGATACGTTCCTTACTCGAATTAAGAAGTACAACCTTCGCCTAAACCCGAAGAAGTGTGTGTTCAAGGTCACCTTAGGTAAGCTATTGGGGTACATTGTGAGCTAAAGGGACAAAGAAATGGACCCATATAAGAGACAAGCCATTAGGGAGATGCTTGTGCCAAAGACAGAAAAGGAGGTGCAATCGTTCTTTGGATCTTTACAGTACATTAGTTTGTTCATAGCCTGCTTGAGTACCATTTGTGGCCCAATCTTTAAGTTGTTACGGAAATAACAACCGATGGTATGGAGTGACCAATGCCAAATCACATTCGAAAAGATCAAACAATACCTGATTAAACCTCCTATCCTGAAGCCTCTCATCCCAGGGCGCCCTCTAATTCTTTACTTGACCGTTGAAGAATCATCTGTAAGGGCAATGCTAGTGCAAGAGCATGATGACAAAAGGAAGCATGCAATATACTACTTAGGCAAGAATTTCTAAAGTATGGGACCCACTACATGGTGGTGGAAAGGATATGTGATGTAATGGAATGGTTAACTAAGAAGTTACGCCATTAGTTTTAATCATATCGAGTACAGGTGGTGGCTAAGGTCAATCCCATGAAAACTTGTTCCAGTCTCCCACATTAGTAAGAAAGCTCTCCTAGTGGTTGTTGCTCCTCTCCGAATTCGACATCGAGTACATTACAAGGAAAGTCATCAAGGGCCGAGAAGTCACCGAATTCTTAGCTAATCAAGAATTAGACTTTGATTACATGGAAAACCTAGAGTTCTCGAATGAGCAGTTATCCTTGGTGGAGGAGGTCAAGAAGGAGTTGACCATGTGCTTCGATGGTTCCATGAATCACAAAGGGGTAGGCTTGTGTGTAGTCTTGATCCACCTCAGAATGAAGTCATTCCATTGTCCAAATGCTTGGAATTCCCAATCACGAATAATAGGGAAGAATACGAAGCTTACTTATTCAGTTTGGAAGCATTGAGAAAGTTTAGACCTAAAGAAGTCTCGATTATCAGGGATTCGACCTTAGTTATTCGGTAAGTGACCATTGATTAGGAGATTAAGGAGGAATCACTTTGACCTTATCTAGAAGCGGTCTGGTTAGCCTCTGCTAAGTTCGATAAATGCATCTTCCATCATGTATTACGAGAAGATAATCAAATGGAAGATTCTTTAACCACTTTAACCTCTATGTGGGAAGGGCCCCAAACTCATCCCATTAAGCCGTTAGTTATTCAATCGACAAAGGAGCCCTATTATTGTAGAGTGGTGACAATTGATGAGGACTCAGATTCCGACAATTGGTACTTCGACATTGTTTGATTCTTACGAGATGGGATTTATCCTAAAGGGGCCATAGACTCCGAGCGCACTTCTCTCCATCTCTCAGTCTTCCAATTCCGACTTCTTGATAATGATCTATTCCATTGCACTTTGGAGGGTTTATTGCTGTGTTGCTTGAATGAGAAAGAGGCTCTGCTCGTAATTAGGTAAATGCACGCAGGTGATTGTGGTCCACATATGAATGTCTTAGCACTAGCTAAGAAGATCCAATGTCAAGGATAGTATTGGACCACTATGGTCGTAAACTGTGTCGTAGAGGTTAAGAAATGCCACGAATGTCAAATCTATGGAGACCTTAACCATCTGCCTCCCTCAGACCTTCACAACTTATCTACTACTTGGCCATTCTCGACATGGGGGATCAACATAATTGGAGAGATTTTCCCTTCCTCCAGTATCGGACACAGATTCATCATGGTGGTAGTCGATTACTTCTCTAGGTGGGTGGAAGTTGAATCTTACTCCAATATCACCGCCAAGAAAATGGTCAAGTTCATAGAGAAGCACATCTTCACTCAGTACGTGATCCCTCATCATTTTATCTTGGATAATGGAATCCAATTCCAAAAAGCAACGGAAGAGCTCATCGAGAAATACAGTATCGAGCATCAACGCTCTTCACCATATAGACCACAAGCTAATGGGGCAGTTGAGGTGGCTAACAAATCTATATAGAAAATCTTGCGTAAAATGGTGACTACTTATCGAGATTGGGCATATAAGCTACCTTTCGCGGTCTGGGGCTACAGGATGAGCATTTAGACCTTGACAAATTATACTCCTTTCTAACTGGTATATGAAATGGAGGTGGTTTTACCAGTAGAATTAGAAGTGGGATCTTTAAGGATAGCCTTGTAAGCCAAGTTAGGGGAGTCGAAATGGGATAGATTTAGGTTTGAGCAGCTCAATATGATTGATGACCATCGTCTCAAAGCCTTGGATCACCTACAAATGTACCAATAACGGATGGCCAGGGTGTATAACAATAAAGTCAAGCATCATAGGCAACCCCTAAAAGCAAGAGACTTGGTATTGAAGCATCTAAGGCCTTCAAATGTGGCTATTAGAGGGAAATTCTAGCCTAATTGGAAGGGCCAGTTCGTAGTCAAGAAAGTGCTAAGCAAAGGAGCAGTCAAGATTATGGATATGGATGGTAATGAATTTGTCAACTTGATCAATCAAGATGGGCTTAAGCGCTACCACATTTAGGAAAAGAAATAAGTTTGGAAAAGCAGTACAAAGCAAAAATGATATATGTAAATAAGCTCGTTAACTAACACTTGGTTAGTTGATAAAAAATTAGGGCCTTTTTTGCAAAATAGAATAAATAGCTCGCTAAGTTGAAAACCCAAAAGGGCAATTTAAGTAAAACTTAGGATAATGAAAGAAAAATTCATTAGTTAGAAAACCCGAGAAAGCTAGTTAATGACAGGAGTCAGATCACTCGAAACATTTTTACTTTGATTTAGTTCATCAATAAAGATATCATTTCTTGCTGAAAATATTTATGCATATAGTTATCGAAATATATGAATGCCAATGGTGAAAACGTCACCAGTAAACAACAAACATTTTACATTTCAATCAGTTCAATAGTTCATAAGTAGAAAAAGAAAAGATAAATAAATCTGATAGAATCATACCACATTGGTATATTCTAAGCAAAAGTCTATTAGTTTTGTTTTCTTTAATAAAAAGCATCATTCTCGACAAGTCATCAGGCTAGCTCTACCTATGGCTATAAAGGCTCAGCCTATCTTCCTCCCTCGACCACTCGTGCATCACCCAAGCATACCGCTCAGGATCGGTGAGAGACCTAATCGCTCCCAGCCATCCATGATAGAATATATCAATCTCCGTAGTCTCAGCCACCCCATAATCAAGGTGAGCGAACTAAGAGTGATGTACTCAATAAATCGGTAGTCCATCCGGCTAAGAGTGATACCACTCAGAAACCTTGGAAGAGCATATTCTGCCTAGTATCCTTCGGCTCCTCTCGTACTGCCTACATAAGCGACTGGGTGATTAGAATGTAGAGAGGTATAAACCCATCAGCAAGATCTTGTCCTCGTGCATCAGGACCGCAACATGAGAAATCACCCATAAAGGCAAAGCCAATGAATCCTATTGTCAAAATGCTGATTGAAAATCCGGATCTAATTGTGCTCAGTCATTCAGGAAAGTCCCTTAGTGGTCAATCCTCGCTTGTTGTATGTAATAAGCAAATAAGAAGGATTCCCCTGTAGATCACTGATCAGGGGAAAGTTTCTCTAACAGCTAAACCTGAAATAAACCTTGTCAGTATTGTGAAAAATGAGGATGTTTAATTAACTGTCAGTTTGGGCTTACTTCAAGAAGAGTGAAGTGATCGCTAACTAGATGAGGGTGCAAGGCAGTAACATCCATGGTAATGAGGTTCTCCGCCAATGAACACAGAGAATTCCCCTGAGAAAGGGGATCGATAATAGACAATAGCCAAAAAAGGGTAATAGGACCAACTCAGCAAATGAACTTTGACATCCGGAGCAAAAACACCATGTAAGGCTAGGCAATATGAGCCCTCGAAGTGATGATGCACCACTCCAACATAGAGTCGACCCGCAACCCTCTAGGAGACGGTGAACGAGCAAGGAAGGGCATCACTGAATCCAAATTCTATAAACCTTGAAGAGTATCTTCATCACCTAAGTGGTAAGATGGGACCGCTAAAGGAAGATCTTGAGGGCACGGGATTCCGAAGATGGCCTGGTACTCCTCAATCATTTGGCATAGCTCTTGGTGAGCAAATCAGAAGACATGGATGGTCGGGTCCTAAAATGAAAGCGCGGCCCTAACCAATGCTGTATTTACTGGGCAGAATGCAAGATAACAGAGCCCCCATAAGCCAAACCTCTTGAGATTCTTCTAGTATGGATTCTTCGATGTGCGTAGGAAAGCTTGGAGTTGTTGGTTGTGGGTTACCATTTGAAGAGAAGAAAAGAAGAAAGAAAAGTTGGAATCTAGAATGCAATGTTTTTAATGATATGGCCAATATCGTTAACGATATTGCGATATCGTTAATGATAATGTGGTATCGTTAAAGATATTGTGATATTGTTAATTATATTGTTTTTTCAGCAGTTTGTTTAAATATATTAGCAGACTGAATTTTCTCATGTGGTTAATGATATGAGAATTACAACGGTTAATCAAAGGCACTGTTTCGGTAAAAAGTCAATTTACAGGTCTGATTTTAGACCAGGGAAGCTTACCAACAATTTTAAAGCACAAAAATCATCATATCAAGCAAAATAAAACATTGCAATTAAGCCGGAGCAAGGAAATTCAATCAAATAACCATTCAGGTTCAACAAAAATATCTTGAAAAACATAAGGAGAAATGTGCAAAAGGCGTCAACAACACCAACTGCCGTAAATCTGGTCTTAAAATAAATCCAAAATAAGAAAGAATGCAATCAAAACCAATAAGGAGCCCTTGTTATCATCATCATCCTCTGTACCTCATATGTGGTAGTCTGCCTCCACATACCGGCTACCTGATCTGTCCCAGTGTATGCTAGACCGGGATGGAGTCTCTCGGTGTGTCTTGGACCAGCTCCCACCAGATGTCATTAGGCACATGGCCCTTCGAGCTTGAGCAACTGCCTCTCCAGGTATTCAATCCTTAGGTTCTGAGTCCTCATGTGACCCTCAAGATGTTGGATTGCAGTCTGAGAACTCAAGTAGTTCTAGTGCTCCAAGGAAATCAAGGTCTACTATGGGAAGCATGCATCATTACATAAACATCCATGAAAAATGTCAGCATATGAAAAAAAGCATACACATCATCTCACAAACCCAACATGCATACATAAATATCACACCATTTTGTTAATAAAAAATTAAGAATAATTACCTCAGTTGCCCCGTTCTGCGCCATGATCAAGTCACGAGTAGACAAATAATGGTGAGCAAGAGTCTCTGCATCAGTTCAAGGAACCTGTAATGATGAAATGAAAGTCAAGTTAGGAATCGCAAGCATATGAAGCCAACTTCAAAAGGAATAAAGGAAAAATACTCACGTCGGTGGTGTCCTATGGAGAAAAGGATATGGTGTACAAGTTGGGGGGTACCATATGGGTCTAGCACTCCCCCACACTCGCCATCAAGGAAAGGGCCATCTCTAGAGGAGTGGTGAGGTGGTTCCCCACAACCAGGGCATGTGATAAGCCTGATCGTTCGAATCGACCTGGTTTGCTCAAGTCTGCTTGCCCGCACCAGCCTAGTTTAAGAAAATAATGAATACATAACAAGCATGATCAAGGTTTGAACAAATCAAGATCAAAGGTGAGATATACCCTGGAGGAGCTAATAAGTGTATAATTACACTTAATATCATATTAATTTTATAAACTAAACACTATATTTTAAGTCATTTTTACACTTCATATAAAAGATTTCACATGGTATGTAGTTGTTTTTTATGCAAATGCAAATACTAGGTAAATCTTGGGAGTAAAATGATCAAAAGTGAAATTCTATAAAAAAAAAAGAGTGAAAAAGGTGCAAAAAGATGCGTGAAACTCAAAGATTTGGCTTAGGATCGAAGCTATCGAAGATCGGTGAAGTTGCAAGGAGAATTCTGAAGAAAAATAAAATTCACAGTCACGACAATCATTCGCGGTCGCAACTTGTTCTTCTTCAGATCAGAAGTTTACCAATCAAAGATTCACGGTCATAACATGTCTATTGCGATCACTATTTGAATGGTTTTCTGGTATTATATTCTTAATTACCAACCGCCAGATAAGCATGATCAACCGCCATCAACTACCAACGAAAAGACACTTATCAGGAGTCAACCAATCATGAAAAGGTTCCTATCCATTGGGGATTATATCAAAGCTTCTCAACCAATCACAATGAAGAGATGTAATCATTCACCAATGGACACAACCCTTCGTTTGGATAGACCCAACCCTTCGAACTCTATAAATAGGGTTCCACACTTCATAGATTTCATGCACCAAAGTGACACCAAAAGAGAGGAGAATATTAGAGTGCAATTATAGGGTTACATATAGTGTGTGTAGATAGAGAGTTCGCTACATTCATAAGCATTAGCGAGAAAATGTTTAGGTGATTCAAATCCTTGTTTCGATCACTAGATTCTCTACATTCTCAAGCGATTGTTGTATAAGTGTACTTGTAAATCACTTATCAATAAAAGTTTTCGTTCTTCAATATTCGTAAAGAATAGCATCCTAGCGGAGTTTCTATACAGGTCGAGACCGAATTCAAAGCAGACACGGGAATTGCGGGAATTGATGACTCCCATTAAAGAGTGGATACGGTTTGATCAACTTTAGCTTTCACTTGCATACCTTACAACTTTGCTTTGCTTTCTACTTATACTTTCTATTTTGAATTTTATGATATGTCTATGTGTCATAATG
>CATIWQ010745069.1:0-16252 GCA_949673415.1 Euphorbia schlechtendalii | reverse complement strand
ATGAGGGCAGACTCGTTGAAGTTCCTTATAACGTTCCCAGGCTTCGTATAAGGATTCACTATCTTTCTGGGCAAAGGAAGTGGTTTCTTTAATGAGTTTTGCAATTTTGGCCAAAGGAAAATATTTAGTCAGAAAGGCTTGGGCTAATTGGTTCCAAGTGCTGATTGAATTTGGGGATAATGAATTCAACCAAACTTTCTCTTAATCACGGAGTGTAAATGGAAATAAGTGAAGTTTAACTGCTTCATCAGGAACATTGGGCATTTTGAAGGTATCACAGACTTCTAAAAAGTTTGCAATATGAGAATTCGGATTTTCATTAGGTAGACCATAATATTGCACATTGTTGCTAATCATTTGAAGTAATTCTGGTTTTGTTTCAAATTGATTTGCATCAATCGGTGGTTTAGCAATTCCTTGATTCTTACCATTGATGGTCGGGATAACATAATCCATAAGCCTTGGTTGGGGTGGATCTTTACTTGGGTTTGGATTTGGGTTTTCAACTTGACCAGCAGCCATTCTTCTCTCTTATCTCTTATATTTTTGTTTCCTTGCCCTACCAAATAGTTCTATATCTGATTTCAAAGATGCCAAGCTTTCTCCCGAACTACGCATACTTAGCATGCACACGCTTGAAAGAAAACTCAATGAAAAAGCAAGAAAAATATGTTAATAAGATAATAACAATAAATTTAAAAAGGATAAATCAATGTCATGGAATTTAGCTTAAAAAGGATAAAATTTACTTAAAAATTTACTTTCCTCTTAAAAATGTAAAAAAACGTCCACTGGGAAAAAATTATGGCGGACATTTAATGACTATCGAGCCTCGAAGGGGTTCAACATTTTGGCCAAAACCCCCTAGCGGGTCTCGTCAAATGTTCTAGAGGGGTACTCGCCAGAAGTGTCCTTGCTAGGGATTCTTGCGAGGCCCCTATGGGGCTCATTGGAGATTCCAATGATACCCCCTTGAGGTCTTTACAATTGGATTTGTCTAAAAGATTTTTTTTCTTCTTTTAAAGTTGTGTTAATATGTTTTTCTTAATATTTTGTTTTCCTTTTATTTACAGTCTCTAGTGCTTCATCATACGGGCGGGTATACTAACGTTCAAACTTGGTGGTGACACTCCTCTGCCCGACTGATGCTCGCCCAGGCCATTGAGGCTACAGGCTTCAATAACATAGCCCTATCCTTACAGCCAACTTTGTTCCCCTACGCAACGTCTATTGCGTTGGCGTAGAGATGGTGTGACATTTTCCACACATTCCATCTTCCTATCAAAGAGGTCACCATTACTCCATCCGATGCGGTGGTAATTACCGGTCTTCCCTAGACCGAGACTATGATCCAATTTGATGCTTTCATGGAGAGGTTCTTCGAGACCTCCACTATCTATCGATGCATCATGGATTTATTCGGTGTTGATCGGAGGGGCAAGGCTCTGTGCTACAATGCACTGGTTGAGTATTGGACCGGTTGACGGTCCATTTCGTTTGCAAAGATTCCATTATATGTTTGATCTTTCAGCATTACTTTGCTGAGTGTAACTTTCTTCCCGGTCTTAAACAACGAGATCAACTACTATTTAATTGAGCTTTTAGCTGACCTAGATGGCTTTAGTGGCCTTAACTAGCCTTGGGCTATATTGGCCGAGACATACTTTACCCTTGACCTGGTTACGAGGGCACATCAAAGGGTACTACGATGCTACCCCATGGTTCTTCAAGTACCATTTATTCGTATATCATTAGTACATACTGATTTTTTCTAGTTTACGTCATTTAACTTTATGTTTGTCTTTGATTATGCAGGCATGGGCTTTCTTTCACAGTTTCCTTCTTGCTTTGCTTTTTGCTGACACTCCTAATGACTCTCCCTGCCTTTTTCAGATTTGTTCGGCCTTTGTCGAAGAGATATTAGACCTTGAGGTTTACTATGGGTACCTCTATGATTTGACACTCGACTAGGTGAGGACTCTTGTTTTGAGTAAAATAGAACTACATTCATCCTTTATTTGAAACTCATCTAATTTGAGTTAATTGCATTTCAGGTTGACCACAATCCTTAAATGGGCTCCCAAGCTACCATATAGTGAAGGAGATTTGGTAGGAGGTGGACCAGAATCGCTTCATCTTGGAGAGTCCTAGGACATGTGAGTGGTACATAAGTGAGCACATTCATTTCTGGAAAATTAAGCTAGTGATTGAGAGGCGTATCCCTCATGCACCTCTTACTGGACTGTTCTAGGCCCACTTGGTGATCACCAACCCAGAGGAGAGATAGTTATTCTTCGAGGAGCATGGTTTGAGGATCTCTGGTCAGTGTAGTGATTATGAGGCATTTATCTAGGATATGATGGTTCCGCTTCATCCTCCAACCCAGCCTAAGGTAGAGCGACCTCATACACGGCCAAGGAGTTACGGAGCAGGTAGTTCTGGCATAGGCGGTTCTGGCACTGGCGCTAATAGTATTAGCATCAATTATCGGGTATGAGAGTTGTGTTAATTATGGTGTTTCTTTCTTTTTTATCTATCTTGAATACCTAGGCTAGGGGTATGAGCTCCACGTCCTTGAATGTTATTGAGGGGAGATTGGTGGTTCCTCTAGACTCATCTTTCTACTTGACGGATTACTTGGGGATGAAAAGAGAGGTGTCTCTTTCACGAAGCCTCCACACACTATCGTTCTATCCTTCCGATACCACTCATGTGAGTCTTTGAATAAACATCTTATCTTCAAATGTAGTGTCGTAGCTTCAGAATGTTTGACATCCTTTCATTTGTTTTGTTGTTTGAGCGAGAAGAGATGGAGCGAGTGGCTTGGTATTCTCTTGCGTTGAGGGATATGATGATCCTACAAGATGGGTAACGAGTACATTTCCTTTCTCGACCTATTTTATTCTTGATTTGTACATAAGTATGATATGTTATGTTTGATGTATATGATCATGGTTTTTGCATGTCTTAATTTTTGCAGTCATTGTCGATGAGGGGGAATGATCACGAACAACACTATCGGGAGCTCGAGGGTCACTTCCATGCATTGGATATCTATCATCAGGACCTGGATTCCCTCTATCAAGGCTTGGACACCAATAACAGGGATTTAATGCCCGTTATCAAAGTTTGGAGCATCAAGAGTTATTGCGACAGAATGCTGAATGTACTCGAGCTCGAGAGGAGGAGCGGGCTATTAATGAGGATTTCACCCATTCCTTGGATCTTGACTTCACCACCTTGCTCGATGGGGCGGGCACCGGGCCCCTACTTACTCTTAAGTGGGATGCTAGCTTCTCTTGTGGCCCTCAGCATCCTCTTGCAAAGGGTTCGATTGATTGCTCCTCCAAAAACCCGTACCCAAGGGATTTGTAGATGGCTACCATGGTGCCTAGAGACCTGGTGGGTGGAGATGACTAATAGGCAATGCATGCTTAGGAGCCTTTCTTTTGTCAATCTTGTTTTCCTTTTTGAACTGAACTCTTAGATAACCTTTCATTTAGAATTTTGAAAACTTGGTTTTTATGTAAAGAGAAGAGGACTGTGGCTGTTGCATGTCGAGTCCTTACTTGTTGCATTTTTATCTTATGAAATTGGCTGCTTATTTGTGAATGTTTTATATATATGTATGAATGAATGAATATGGTATGCTAATGTTTCTTGTTGATTCGTGTAGGTAACACCGATTTTGAGGAATTTCCTTTAGTTCTTTCTTATCGATGTCGACACATAATGAGTGACTTAGGTGGTGTGAGACTAGTCCTAGTTCTCATCTCGCATGGCCCTCCATGTTGACCCTACTTCTCCTAGTGGAGTTTATTTGCGGAGTTGGAGCAATTGTTCCATTGCCCTTGCTATCGATTATTAACCCACTCTCCACAGGTTTTTCTCCCACTGCTTTAGCTTTGGCAGAGAGTTTGGTTCACATGGATGCTGATACGGTTAATACCAATTTAGTGGGTGACCACTTTGCTTTACTCAAGGTATGTCTTCTCAATCCTCCTCTCTGTGAATTCTGTTCTCTTATTTGCATGAAATGCTTGCAGTTGTGATTATTAGAGAAGCTTCGTTTAACTGCTGATCCTTGCATGGGCAAGGCCCGATATCTCCCTTTGCACTATGGTCCTAGGGGTTTTTATTGGGAAGTACCATCGTTCATTGATTGAAGAGGCTTGGATCGAGGTTCTACACCCTTATCGTGCTTCTAAGATCCGTTGACTTAGTCCTTAGTTAGAGATTCTGTTTGTGGCCACTAACATGGATGAGTCAAGCATGCTGCTAGTGGGCTTATTTGGTGTCACCTCTTATTCTCCTTCCCGTCTGTGTAGGCAGTATGTGCACTAGCAGCGAGTTCCTAGGCTTTTATGTTGGACTCATTTCCATGACTTTGGTCCTGATACACAAGGCGCTATACGAAGGCTCTGGGCGCGCGCTACCGTTGTTACATCGGACTATAGTACCCTGAAGACTATGGATACTAATGAGTTTTATCATTGATGGTTGGGGAAGATTAGGAGTCTTCCTAATGTCGACCAACATTTCAAGGTGTCACTCGGGTGGGAGCAAGATGAGGATGACTTGGATCCTCTTCCTCATACTTCGAGAAAGTGTGCTTGCTGGAATGATTGGCACCCGTAGGTCTATATTTGTTTGCCATAAACTTTGTCATTCATTTTCTATACTTGTGTGTTTGACAGTTTGATTTGTTTTTACATTATGAGACTTTATTATAATTTGTTATGATTACTTATGATATTCTACATGCACACATCCGTGTGACATAAACATAAATCTTGCAACAATAATAACATTTCATAAATGATCTTAAAGGTGGTACAAATTTTTGAAAGATTTGAATCCTACCACCAGCTAGCCTAGAATATGTTTTCTAACTCACGATCCCTCTATTCCTCATAGTGCACTAATTTTTGCCTGAGTCGTCTTTCACATGTTTTCGACTCAACGAGCTTTTATTGTTTTTTTTACATAGAAAGGTCCTAATTTTTAGCCAACTAGCCAAGTGCCAGCTGATGGATCGACTTCTAACATTTTTTTCCTTTTTGTGTACTACTTTTTTCTATTTATTTCCTTTTGGCCCTAAATGTTGTAGCTCTTGAGCTTGTCTTTGTTAATCGGGTTGATGATTTGTTCCCATCCATGTCCATGATCTTGGTCGATCCTTTGCTTAAAATCTTCTTTACGACGTAAGGACCTTCCCAATTTAGGCGAAACTTTCCCCGAACATCCACATTTGATGGTCCCATTTGCTTCAAAACAAGGTCTTCTACTTTCAAAGGTTGGCATCTGAATTTGACCCAGTTATTATATGCCCTAGCCATGCATTACTGATACACCTGCTAGTGGTTTAATGCTTTTAGATGCTATTAATCTATCATGTTTAGCTGTTTTTGAATCTAGCTCTTGCCTAATCTGATTCCTTTAATCTTGCTTCCAAGGCTACCCGAAAAGATCTTACTTCCATTTTAACTAGTAGGACTGCTTCCATCCTGTTTACTAATGAGATTGGGCTTTGATAAGTAGGAGTCTTGATACTGGTTATGTATCCCCATACTGCAAATGGCAGTTTATCAGCCCAATCTCTATAGGTGACAACCATTTTGCTCAAAATTTTCTTGATCGATTTATTGGCTGCTTCTACTACCCTATTTGCTTGTGGTCTGTATGGTGATGATTGATGGTTCTTGGTCCCATATTTCTCCATCAAATCTGCTATTGCTCCTTTGAACTGAACCCCATTATCTAATACAATGTGATGCTAGATACCATAGTGGCCAAAAATTTGTGTTTCTATGAACTTAGCCATCTTCTTAGCGGTGATATTGGTGTAAGACTCAGCCTCTACTCATTTCAATAAGTAGTAAACTACTACTACAATAAAACGATATTCATTTATAGAACTAGGCCGAATCTTGCCAATGACGTCGATGCCCCACACTGAGAAAGGCCATGGTATACATAGGTTATGAAGTTCGGATGGGGGTAAGTGGCTGATATCCCCATAAATCTGGCATTCATAACATTTTCGCACTTCAGCTACGCAATCTGAGACAACCATTGTCCAAAAATATCCTTGGTGCTAAATTTTCTTTGCAAGTGCTAATCCGTTCATGTGGGGTCCATAGTCTCCCACATGCATTCGGTGGATGATCAATAGTGCCTCCTTTCTAATGAGACATCTTAATAACAACACCTTTGGTGTGCATTTGAATAAATCTCTGTCTACTAATCTGAATTGTACTGCCAACCATCGTAATGTAGTTCATTCCGAGTTGTGGCGTATCTTCCTTGTTAGCCAAACCCTTGTTGTACAAATTTTCTCCACCAGAGTGTAGCGTGACTCATATTCAAGCAATTTCTTGCTCAGGTAGTAGATTGCACGCTCACTCCTACCTTCATATTCTAGCACAAGCAGTACTCCAACAGATGATTCCTTAATTGCTAAGTATAGGATCAAGGGTTTTCCAAGTTTTGGTGGGCGGAGGATGGGTGGGTTTATCAAGTATTGTTTGATTTTGTCAAAAGCAATCTGGCATTGGTCATTCCAAACCACTGGTTGGTCTTTTCTTAGCAGCTGAAATATCGGTTTATAGATTATGGTGAGTCTAGTGATGAATCTGCTGACGTACTGTAGGGACCCCAGAAATGATCAAACTTCTTTCTTCGTTTTTTGTGCGAGCATTTCCCTGATGGCATGGCTTTTATCAAGGTCCATCTCAAATCTCTTTTGGCTAACTATGTGGCCCAGAAGTTACCCCAAATATACACTTCTTTGGGTTTAGGCGCATATTGCACTTTTCAATCCTAGTAAGAAATTTCTCCAAGACATCTGGTGCTCTTCTCTGGTGTGGGATTTGATGATCATATCGTCTACATAGACTTCGACTTCCTTGTGAATCATATCATAGAGTAAGGTTGTCATGGCTCGCTGGTATGTTACCCCAGTGTTTTTCAACCCAAATGGCATTACCTTGTAATAGTAGACAGCCCATTTCATGATGAAAGCTATTTTTACCTTATCCATTATGGCCATTAGGATCTGGTTATAACCTAAATAACTGTCCATGAAGGAGTACATAGCTGCCCTATCTACCAAAACGTCTACGTGGGGTAGGCGGAAGTCATCCTTGGGTGAGGCTTTATTCAGATCCTTAAAATCCATGCAGACTCTAACCTTACCATCCTTCTTTGCCACCGGGATGATGTTGGCTAACCTTGTCAAGTACTCAACTACTTCCAGGAACTTAGCCTCGATCTATTTTGCTAACTCTACCATGATTTTTTCCACCCATTCAAGTCTTAAGCGGCTCAGCTTCTGCTCAACTAGTTTGATCTGAGGGTTAGTTGGGATATGGTGCTTCGTGACCTGTCTTTCCACCCCAAGCACATCATCATATGACCAAGCGAAGGCTACCACGTGACATCTAAGTACATATATTATCTCTCCTTTTTCATGAGGAGTCAAATCATTGGAAATTATCACCATTTTTTGTTATTCGTTTGTACCCAAGTTAGCTTCATTTAATGGCGTGTTATGTATGTTAAAGATATTATGTGTATTATCATATGAATGCATGGTGCCATCTAGAAGAACATCAAACAAGTAAGAAAAATCATTGAATTTCATTACATTGGCCTCATAGGCAAAATTATAAAAGACATCCGAAATGTTAAAAAATACATCATTATTTTCTTCCTCCATATGCGAAGGGTCTTCAGTTATTGCGATGGGAGTGTTACGAATTTTTCTGCTTCAAGTGTTTCTTCCTCCATATGCGAAGGGTCTTCAGTTGTTGCAATGGGAGTGTCACGAGTTGTTTCTGCTTCAAGTGTGGCCTACACAAGCTTTTCCGTTAGGAGTTTGACAGTGTTTGATATGGCTTGGTATGGAGTGTCGCCTTTCTTTTTCATCAACTTGCTGATGGGTTTTGTAAATGCCTTGACTGCATTCTCACGTTTCTCCTCCTTCTCAGGTTCAGACTGGTTAGTCTCAGTTGTGGTCATCCCTAGGGCAAGAACCAAGTCTTCTTCAAGTAATAAGGGATCCTCAAGTTGCTCAATCAGCTTGCCAGCCATGAAGTTGAACACATCATTGAATATTTTGATCCCTTTGACCTCTTCCCCATTTAGAATTGATGGTTCAGGCTCCCCTAGATAGGCCTTACTCCCCTCAGCCTCCGATGGTGCTTGCCCAAACCCCTTCCTGGGATAAAACCATGTTTCTTCATAACAGCCTTTAAGCTTCCAAGGAAAAAATGGTACCCTTTTAGAGTTCCACACCCCTTCTTTTCTTTCATGGTTACTGCCATCCTAAGCCCTCCCTCGAATGCAACGGCAGCCATGACCGACTCCTCATCAACCTCGATAGTTATTGGTCACCCATTATGAATGAGCTTTATCTTATGGTGTAGGTAGATGGGACTAACCTTGTTGAATGAATCCAGGGCCTCCCTAACAGTAGTAAGTAGGTTACTTGGATATGCAGTACAGTGAACTTTACAATGTAGGTTACCCCTCTTGTAGTGACCTCTATTTTGAAAATTCCGACCACTCCCCTCTTGGAATCATCATAGGCTTGAATTACTATGTTAGACCTAGTTAGCATATCTTATCACAGTCCTAAATGGGGTAGGACTTTGAGTTGGCATAGGTTCAGGCCAACCCATCATCAACCATCATCTAGGGGATTGCTCGATCAAAAATTCGCACTTTGATAAATAGTGCCCTGTTTTGCACTCCGAGTTCTCCTAGCAATTTTGACTAGTCGAAAGTTATGGCTGGTAGTTGGCAGGGAGTGATCCCTTCCCCGATTGCGGTGCACATTTTTTTCAGTGATGTTATAGGCGTTGCAGGCTTCTCCATCAGCCTTTTAACCAGACCCATCCTATGTGTCTTGGATATCTCAAGAAATTTCCATATGTTTTATTTTTCTTAAGTCCCCTTTAACTGATTTACCAGGGGCCACATCTAGTACATCCTCATCCACCTTCGAAGGTAGTGGTGGTTCATGTTGTTCCCTAGAGATTTCCTCGGGGCTGGAATTGTTAAGTTGTAGGGCCTCTTCCCTCTGGAAAACCCTTCCACTATGGCTAAACCTCAGTACCCCATCTTCGATCAACCTCGTCTCTGTAGAATTCACCCAGGGGTATTGATTATATCCATCATCAAATTGACTCCGTGGTCCTTTCAGCTTGTAAGTGTCTAGATTGATGGGTTTCTTCTCGTATAGGATGGTCTCACCTTCAACTAAGGTCCCCTCATTTGTTTTCCTCTTTCTTCTTGATTTAAGGACTTATTCATCCAGGTCAATTGGCACCCGCACCAGTACTTTTCCAGAATCTGCGTTTACCATGTCCCCTCGGGATTCAGTCCTCTCTATTGAGAACACCTCAGTAAGTGGATCCTCATCCAAGCTTTGCCCTTCGTCACTTAAGGCATTTACCCATGGGTTAGAATTTAGTAGCAACTCAAAAACCCAATTGGTAGGTATCCCTAAGCCTACTGCAAGAACATTACGGAGTTTGATTGCTCGCTCTCTATCGAGGTGTTGGGTGTGATACAATAACTCATCAAAATTTGGGATTGCCAGCCTTGACAAGTGGTAGTGGTACCTATCACGTGATCCTTCTATCATTAACTGAAAACCAGCTTGCTTGGTCAGTCTTGCAGACATTACCACGCAAATAAACATCCACTGCTTTATATAACTCATGAGCGGCTCCCCATCCCTTTGTTTTCAAGCAAGTAGAGCTTGCATGCCTTGTTTCGCTGGTTTAAGGAACGCAAATTTTGACTGAAATTCTGCGGCAATGTAGTTCTATTTGCTTTGTGTCCGCTCTGACTACAAGTCATACCACTGGCTCGCCACTCTTGTTAACGAATAGGGAAACAGTGTTGCTATCATATTTAATGATAGGCTTTATGCCCAATACAAGGTAAAAAATTTGAAAAGATGGTAAGATGGCGCATCATTCTCATCGAGCACGAACATGCTAACCAAATTAAAGCTGGCCCTCGAGATCTCCTCTTGATCTGTAACTTCCTGATTTCTCAACTATGATGCGAGAATCTCCATTACATCATCCGAGTCCATGCCTGACTTGATTACCATTATGTATTGGTCTTCCTTGCTGGTTAGTGCTTCTCCTGACAGATCCCTCCTTACGTGAAGCGACGTAGGTTTCTGGCCGGTAAAAATCGACAACCAGCAAGGTCAACCGTAGATACTCTGATCTTACCCCCGAACCCTCAGCAACCTGATTCTTCCTCCATAATCCTCAACACATAACCTGGATCTATTCCCTCTCCGACTACCATTACGAACTCCCCCAAGCTTTTAGAAATGCATTTCGTCACCTTTTTCTCCTCCATCTCGGAGTTGATAATCCCCACGTTTGCCTCAAAATTTGGCAAATGATTTATCTTGCTACTTGGCTTAAGGGCTAGTTCATGAATGATCTTGTCATCCACTAGCATCTGGATAGCCTTCAGTAGTTCTTTGCAGTTATTCGTCCAGTGCCCAATAGTCACATGGTAGTGGTAGAAGTTGTTCTTATCATTAGGCTTGGAAGGGAAATGCTTTTTCAAGCTCTCCATCTGCTTGACTTGCAACAATTTAGTGAATAGGAACCCGAGGTTAACCGTATAAGGGAAGATGCCATGATATTCTTCCTTAGGCAACCTAACAGCAGCTACCTTCTCCTCCTGCACCAGTTGTACCACAGGCTATTTTATCTTCACCTGCATGAGGTTAGATTCGTTCTTCTTGTACCAGGGCTTTGTAGGTGGCTACCCTCCACCTCATCCATAGCGACGTAACGCTATATCTTCTCTGCCCAAATGAACACCTCCTAGTAGCATTGAAAGGTTTCCAACATAGGCCTTTTACTCTAAGATGGCAGTGCACTATCTAGAAGCTTCACAATCATTTTAGACAAACTCAACCAGGCCTGCAATCTGACCTAAGTGGCCATCCAGTGCTCAAAGTAAGGCTTGAAACTCTCCCCCTGCTTCTTCCGCATGGCCTCCAAGTTTTGCATTGTGGTGACCATCAGGGTGTTAAAACCATAATGAGCCACCATAGCTTGGGATAGACGTCCCCAATCACAAGCTATGTCAATAGGGAGATAACTATACCATTAGTTTATGGGACTCCAGAATATGATGAGGGCCTTAAGGATAAGTGATCACATGATGGCCAAGTTGGATGCAACGTGTCTTCATCTCTTGTTGATGACTGTGTTGGGATAATGCCCATCTTTCCTTGTGCAATGTGTCCACCATGGGTAACCAAAAATTGATGCCATAGCTCTCTTATCCCCGGATGCTGAAGGATGTTGTTCGATGTTCCAGAGTAACCACCATACTGATTTCACGAATTATACTACCCCTGACCCTAAAACATCTAAGAAGGCACACCCCAACTTAGATCTAAAGGTTGAGCCATCCCCTAGACGAATAGAATAAAGCTAGAGGAAGGCCTGATCTCTGTTAATCCCACTACCCTTGGTGGAAAAGATGTTTGATCCGGCTTTCCCGGAAAGCACTGACCACCCACCTGCAGTTGAGAAATATTTCAAAAATCATGTGTTGCATGATCGAATTATGGCTGGCCTTGCCCTACCCCAAACTGGTAGTAGATGGGAGCGATAGTATTGGAGACTAGGAACATTGCAGCAAAAGAGGATGGTCCCCCAGGTAAAATTGTACTACTGACGTTTAGATTTGGCACCACATCATTGGCCCTCTATCCGGGCTGCCCAGTTCTGGTGTGATGACTGATGAGTGACACAAACTGGTCACTATTAGCGAAGGCATTCATAGCTATTGCAATCTCAGCGCTCACCTATGATTGGTTTATTTGCAGATTCTGTCCTACTGCAAGAGTGATAAGTGTATAATTACAATTATTATCTTGATATTTTCAATCATAAAACGATATGGTTTAAAGTCATTTTATAATTCATATAAAATATTTCACGTGGTATGTAGTTTTTTATGTAAGTGCAAAAACTAGGTGAATCTTGGGAGTAATATGATCAAAGATAGAATTCTATCCAAAAAGAGTGAAAAAGGTGCAAAAAGATGTGTGGAATGCAAAGAATTAGCTTAGGATAGAAGTTGTCAAAGATTGGTAAAGTTGCAAAGAAGAACCATGAAGAAAAGCACATGTCACGATCTTGATTCCTATTCGCAATTAGACAAATCACACCCGCGACTATCTATCGCAATCGCGACACAAGCAGAAATTTACCAACTTATATTCACAATCGTGACATGTATATCACGCTCACAACTTGTGACGGTTTTGGATAACTCTTCTCAAGTACCAACAGCCAGACAAGAATGATCAACCGCCATCAACCACCAGCAATTGTCAAACAAAAAGACACCTTTTGGGAACAATGAAGCCATGAAAAGGTGCCTATCCATTGATGATAAGAAATAATTCTTACATCGAATCACATTGAAGATGATGCAACCCTTCACCAATGGACACGACTCTTCATTTGGATAAATGCAACCCTTAATACTCTATAAATAGGGTTAAATACAACCATTTTTGTGCAATCGTAGTGTGTATAGATGGTGTAACATATATTACATAGATAGAGAGTGAAAGAAATAGATTTTGCTAGTTCAAAATGTTAGAGAGAAAAATGTATAAGTGATTCGACTCTTGTTTCAATCACTAGATTTCTCCACATATTTGAACGATTTTTGTATGAGTGTAATTGCAAAGCACTTATCAATAAAAGTTTCTATTCTTCAACATTCATTTGTTTGATATTCACAAGGAATAATCCTAGCGGAGGTTTTGTACAAGTCAAGAACTGAATTCAAAGTAGACGTAGGAATTGCGAGAATTGACAAATCCCATTAAAGAGTGGATATAGTTTGATCAACTTTAGCTTTCACTTGCAAACCTTACAACTTTACTTTGTTTTCTACTTATACTTTCTAATTTGAAGTTTATGGTATGTCTATGTGTCATAACGAGTATTTCATCTTGCATCATTTATATTAATAAAGTTATATGTCTTCGAGTTGACTTTAAGAGTAGTTTCGGGGTTAACAAGATTGTGTATAAGCCCTGGATCTATGATTATAACGTTATTTAGTGAGCCAACACTTTTGGAGTGGTAACTTGCTAACTATAGCTATGTGAGAGCGACCCGTACTAACCATAGTATTATTGTTATCCAGGTTTTTATAAGTGTCATAATTCATTTACCCTATATTTAGAAAAGTCATTTCATGTGTTGCTCTGCGGTGAATTATAGGATATTTGAGCGTCTATAATCAAGTTTGTTGAAGTTACCTATCGTATAAAACATTCTTGATTATTTTGCATATTTTACTCTACAATACATGTTCTTAGGGAATATCTATATGCTTTGCATCTAATTTGTTCATACGTCTGTCTATTCATCAGTCTGCCATTCAAAACCTTCAACTCACTTTATTTTCTTTCATCCCGTAACTCTCATTGATCCTTAGAACCGAATTCCTTCCCTATGGGATCAATATCTTTTAAAACTGCATCACAATTGTATACTTGCAGTTATCATCATTTTTTTATTTGATAAATGGTACTGACAACACTTGATCATATTTAAAACTTTTATATTATTAGTTAAAAAGTGGTGAACAGTTTTTGGCGCCATTGCCGGGGAAGGCAAGTCCGTTCTAGAGATCAAATTGTTGAAGAACGGGCAATTATATTTATTTGTCAATTAGATTTATTTATTTTTATTTTGTTTTTGTGTGTGTGTTTTTAAGTTAGTGTTGTTTTAAAATAAAAGAAAAGAACAAAATTTTTGGATTTTAACATTTCGCGCTCGCGACCTGTTTTCATGCTCGTGAATAGAGTTGTCAAAACATTCTATTTCTGTCTAAGTAAAAGTCACGATCGTGATAATCCTTTAAGATCGTAACTTGTATGATTTCACAACAGTTATTGCTATAACGTTTCTAACTATTATATTTACATATATTTGTTGAAAAGGTATATTTACCCTATTTTCTTATATATATGACTATTTTCCTAGTTGATTTTTACAAATCAATCACTCTTTTACACAACTACTATCTCTTGCAAAGCATTTTTGCTGTTTTACCCCAAATCAAACACAAATATTTCTTCCAAATTCTTGATTTACAATTCAATGTCTCCAAAGAAATCAGTAGCAACCAAGTGAAAGAACAAATTGGTCAACCAACAAACCAAGTATGGATGCCCTTTTCCAATTTATGGTGAAGAAGAAATTGAAAGATAAATGAGGATCAAGAACTTTGATTTCAAAGGCACACTCTTTTATGATTCTACTTTTCCAATTGATGTTAGAATATATGCGAAAGTAGGGGAATACTTTTTGCTATCTGGATTGGAAAAATTTGTGAATATGCGTTTCCTGTTTAACGAGGAATGGGTCCTCAAGTTTTTTGTTACTGTTCAAGAAGATGGGATCTTTTTGAAAAGGAAATTTAGGAATGAAGGGAAAGAATATAAGTTTACCTTAATGGATTTGATTAAGTAGTTTGGTTTAGGAGAAACCTATGAAGAAATAGAATAGGAAGAAGATTATGATTTAATGAGTGTATGGACTGAGTTAACGGGATTGGATCGATACGATGTCAAAAAATCCTCCAACAAAAACATTCAGAGTAACAACCTTCTTTACCTTCACAAGTTTATTTCTCAAACTCTTTTCTTTCGACACAAAACTACTTAAGTGTCGATGAAAGATTTGGTTATATTGGAGTGCGCCGTTTCGCAATTAAGGCCAAATTTTCTGATGTGCATGATGGAATCCATTACTAGTCTTACTACACATAAAAAGGCAAGAGTTAGAGGTGCAAATAAAATTTGAAGAGCGAAGAACTAACTGCCATATCAATATAGTCTAAGTGAGAAATTTAACTTTATGGGAGGAGTATACATGAAGAGAACGGGAATAGTTAAGGAAGAAGAAGGGAAATTTACGTTTCTACTTTATGGAGTAAGGGTTAGGAAGTTAAGACCGACAGATAGATCTACTTCTCAGGAGAACCACTACGATGAAGGCATCGAAGAAGTTCCAATCGGAAGAAGCAAAACGAGACAAGCCTCTAGAAGTTCACATGCTAATGAAGATACTTGGAAAGTGAAATTCGTGAAAGATGTCGATCAAGCATGCCTTGATATAACTTCCATACAGCAAGATGTTTGGCAATTTAGAAAATCCAACATTTCTTACTGCTAGTTGAGTTCGTACTTCAGAAAGTAGAATTTGGATATCTCACCAAGTCCTCCAATTTCAAGTTTGGAAGAATAAAAATATCTGGGTTCAAATTTCTTTTCTTTTATTGTTTATTTGTTTATATTTTTCATTTTTCAATGAAGTCACTCACAATGAGGACATTATGTTCTTTAGTGTGGGGGTGCAGTTGTAATAATCTCAAAAATTAAAAAAAATCAAATAAATTAAAAAAGTTGAAGAATATGAAAATTTTTCTTGATTTTGTGGTGTTTATACTCCGTACCTATACTATACTAACATATGTTCCAAGGTTATTACGAGTGTTAAGTATTACAAGTTTGATGTTAGTGCATATTTCGAACAAGTTGTTTCGAGTATGAAAGCAAGTTAAGAGTGTGAGCGCTTTTGGCACAACATTTAGCATTTAGCAAGGATGAGTTGTGTGAGTAACATTCAAAAGCAACATTTCAAGTAAGTTTCGATATATATTTCAATGCAACATGAATTAGTATAAGTTATATAGTTTTAGATTAATGCTACCGATAAGTTAGTAGTGGAGTAACATTTAGTAGTGTTCTTACTATGAGTTTTATATGCTATTCTCGAATACATCCTATAAGTATTAAGTGTGTCTAAAGTGTTGGGAAAATATAGCCATAATACTTTGAAAGTGATTAATAAAGGATGAGGGTATTAAGAGAGAAATAATCAAAAGAAAGAGAGGATAACCAATGAGTTATGCAAAAGGTGAGGAATGGTAAGGAGCAAAAATGGCAACCATTCAATGAGTGAAAAAGAAAAGTAGCATAGCATGAAAAATGGGTGCAAAGTACAAATCCGTACTTCAAATTCATATGCTTAAAAGAAAAAAAAATGAGAGAAAGTGGTATGGAGCATAAAATGCAACCACTAAAAAAGGGGAGAGTGGTATGGAGCATAAAATGCAACCACTAAGAGTGTTTAGCATCCTAGGTTACCTAAAAATGCCTTGA
>CATIWQ010745040.1:0-15609 GCA_949673415.1 Euphorbia schlechtendalii | reverse complement strand
ATATCACATAAAACATAAATAAAAGTGTACATATATATCAGCTATTAAGAGACCCTGACGAAGAAGATGATCTTTAAAAAAACAGTTGAAGATCCAAGGTAGGCAAGTAAATCTCATTCTAGTTTATACTCTTACAGGGATCAACCCCTTCATATATAATTAATATCCTACAATCGTTGAGATTCAATCGTTGTTGTTTCTTATACATGTAAGACAAACTTCACCATTTAAGGTAACTTTTGGGGTGAGTTAGGTCATTCTTCACATGATATCAAAGCATGGTTATGATGTTGGACCATCCGTTGATATTGCTTCACGTTCCAAATGGATTTGGATGTGAGAGGGGTGTGTTGGGCCTCTCACATTGGTTGAGGCTTGAGTAATGTTGCTCCTTATATGTGTGTTTACGCGTGTGCGTATGTTCCGCATACTGCCTCCTTAAACTTTAAAAGGTCTCATAATGTCACGTGTCAGTTTCTTTATTGAGAGTCAAACTAATTAGAAATTGACACATAACGTTTAAAGAGATCAAATTGACGTACTTTATTGAGCATATGAAATACACAAGAAAATAAATTACGGAAGTGAATGGAGAAATTTAAAAAACGATGCATATAGTATTGTGGTAAAGTAAGTGAATGAATGGAAGGGCTATGGTTGAGTGTGAAATTGATACTGGTATAGAATTAGTATAGT
Source organism: Euphorbia schlechtendalii (assembly GCA_949673415.1). NCBI lineage: Eukaryota > Viridiplantae > Streptophyta > Magnoliopsida > Malpighiales > Euphorbiaceae > Euphorbia > Euphorbia schlechtendalii. Next base: position 14,913 of record CATIWQ010745040.1, on the reverse strand, counting down.
TATTTATTTAGTTTTTATGTATAGAATAAGATATGATATAGGAGTTGATGGGAAGGAGAAGGGTCACATTTGCACGTGGTGTGACTGACTCCTCAAGAATTTACAACTATATAGTATGCTCAGCATAGTCTATATATTAATAATAACAATTATAAGGCGACTTTGTTAGTGAAAATTAAAAACAGTTGAGTCTCTTAACTCCAAGCTGTTGCTAGCTGTCTCTCCATGTGACTTACCACTACCTGTTCTTCTCCAACACTCATGGATTTCTCTAACTAATCATAATACCTACATTCTTCAATTTTAACCATAAATCACATTACTAGTACAATTAAGCTCACACTCCCCCCATATTCAACAACTCTTAATTACTTTATAAAAAAAATAATTTGTGTGCTTTTATGATAATTTATACATAAATATTGCTAAAGTAAAATGAATTTCATACTTAGTTCTCATTATTAATAGGAGTAGGTTTCTAACATTTATAAATTCATTGATTTGAACTAAAATGAAATAATATTAAATTGAATCAATAACAAAATTATTTGAAAAGAAAAAAGATAGAAATGTATGATATTGGAAATAATAAAGCTAAATTCAATAAATTGGATGGTGATATATAACAATATTTCGTTATTTGATTTATGCAAGTGTAGCTTTTCCTTAGATTCATAATTTGCTTTAAATATTAAAATTATTAGTATTAATAGCCTAACACTTATTAAAATAATAAAAGTAGTTAAAGCATATATTGGGGATTCCAAGATTATTACATTCTTGTTCGGACAGTTGTTTGTTTGTTAAATTTGTGCTCCATATTATATTATTCATTTGTTAATTAGAGATCAATTAGATTGTTAATCATTTAAAAGTACTACTTAATTTTGCTGTGATTATTTTTGAGTTATATATAGACTATAGTACCATTATCTCTCTCATTCATAACAAAAGCATATATAGAACGTATAGATAGATATATTATAGATACTACATATAATCCATCCGCGCATTGATTTCTTTTCAGGATTGTTGTAGGAAATGGCTCAATTGCCTCCTAAAATACCTCTTTTGACTCCAAATTGGCCTCACCAAACAATGTCCACCGCCGTGGCTGCTGCCGAGAATCAAAACTCCTCTTGGGATGAGTTCTTGGATTTCTCTTCCACAAAACGTGGAGTCCACCGCCGGTCAATCAGCGATTCGATTGCATTCCTTGAGACTAGTACGATGCCGTTTTTGGATTTGGAATGCCATCAAAACATCAAGAACAATAATCACAGTTCCTCCAACGGCGGGATAATGTCGGAAAATCTTGGATTTGACAAGTTAGACGATGAGCAACTCATGTCCATGTTCTCCAATGATATGTCGAGTATGTCACTGCCGCCGGCGACATCAAACCCATCAACACCGTCGGATCAGAACAGCAACAACGATGAGAAGCCTTTGATGGTGACAGATCAACAACAGGCTACGAAAAGTGAGCCAGGAGAGGAGGAGACCTCATGCAAGCAAGAACAACAAGATCACCAGTTCTCTTCCAATTATTATTCCAATGGTGACCCTGTCATTACAGATCCCAAGAGGGTAAAAAGGTAACATGCAATTCTATCTTAATCCATGTCTGTTTTTATGATTTAATTAATTTATTAATTTAATTACTATCAATACCTTGTTATCTACTAATCGGTTGTTAAATTGTCAAATTGTGATGAAAATCTTACCTATTGATAAAAATTATCTCGAATAAATATATTTTTCATGAAAAAATAACTATTATTCCGCAAATTATGTTTTTTCTATCATTTTTTGCAATAAATAATTTAAAAACATTTTAGATATTCCATTATGTATCTCAATTAGCAATATAACATAGAATGTTACATCATATTAAGTTTAACTCTTAGAGGTAATGAGATTTAATTGTGACTAAGTCCCATACCAGATTATCTCACAACATAATCATGATTTGCATAAAATAAATGAATTTAGAACTCCATATTTATATTTTACTCAAATAAATTTGAGTCAAAACAAATATAGGGAGTTGGTGCAGAGTATTTCATGAACATCGCTCTAATTTGTATGATATAATTTAAACATGTGAGATTAATATATGATAGTGTAGATGTGATTTTTGGATAATTTTGAATTGAACAGAATATTGGCAAATCGTCAATCAGCACAAAGGTCAAGAGTAAGAAAATTACAATACATATCAGAGCTGGAACGAAGTGTAACTTCTTTGCAGGTACAAAAAATACATTTATCTAATCTTATTCCTATCAATAATGAAAATGCAAGGTCAATGGGATAATTGAATACTGACTTGGAGTTATATATGTAAATGGGAAATTGAAGACGGAAGTATCAGTATTGTCTCCAAGAGTGGCCTATTTGGATCACCAGAGATTGATTCTCAATGTCGATAACAGCACTTTAAAGCAACGCATTGCTGCTCTTGCTCAAGACAAGCTTTTCAAAGATGGTATATCGACCAACTCTTTCACATAAATTCATATAGGCTAAATGCTCTCTCAACTTGTCTAAGTTATCTGCCCTTCAACTCTGCAAAGGTCCCCGTAACTCTCTCAAATTGGTAAAAATGCACCAGTTTGCACTTCTAAATGTCAAATATCAGTTTTTGGTTGGTTTGATTTTTCAAATATTTCAATTTTCTGATTTTTTTCCTCTAGAATGAGAAGGTGATACGTTGCATTCATGAGCAAACTACACTTTATCAAAGTTGAGGGAGCCTCGAGGACTATTTCAAAGTTTAGGAGTACAATAGATGAAAATAGGATAAGTCTTGGGAGTTGATGATGCATTTTTCATTCATATATCATCTCTACTATTATACATGTATAATATATATTAAACCCTTAAGTTTACACTAATTTGATTAAGAGCTCAACTCTTTAAGCATCAACCGGGTTTGAATCATGGGAATGTAATCGCTCTCTTAACTGGAACTCTACAATAACCGAGTGCAAATTAATTTCCCAGTGAACCGGATACAGACTGTGAAAGAAAAAAAGGAAACCGCAAGAACATTGTTATTTTTATAAGCATTTAATGTTGATTATTGTTTTTATGGCAGCTCATCAAGAGGCACTGCAGAAGGAAATAGAAAGGTTGAGGCAAGTTTATCAGCAACAAAACATAAATAAGATAAACTCCAATGATGCATTGCACCACAAGGATCAAAAGCAACAGCAAAGAGATTCTCCTCAGCTAATTAATTGTTAATTAGCAGATAATTATTAACTGATTAATTAATTAAAACTGGAAATAAAAGAATTTTAGAAAAAAAAGGAAAGGGCTCAAATGCACTTCTGGTGCTAAGCTGGAGTTTCACGTGACTTGTCTCGTTAATGAGTTACAAAAGGCACGCGGAATCCTAACATAGGATGGTGACTACATCTTATAACATTTATTTTCATCAGTTTTTAGTGGGTTCCGTATTGTATTTCCTTTTTCTTTTTCTAAATTTTCTTTTTAAAGCATGGGTTGATTTGATGTACTTTTTAATTGTCAAATTTAATTTTTTGTCACTATGATTTAATTTATGTTTTTTTGGTGGGGGCAACGGTCTGCATTTTTTTGGAAGTTGGGTTTGCATTGGAATGCAAAAGTGAAAGGGAAATTATAATGCAAACCCAACTTCCAAACAACTGCAGACCGTTGTAAATTACAATTGTAAACTGTAATTTGGGTTTGCATTGGAATTTATTTGTGCTTTGACGTATAAGTTCAGCATTTTCTTCTCTTTTAATTATTGGAAACTGTTAGAAATAAATATTCATTTTGTAACTCGAGCCCAATTTTAAATAACCATGCACATACTATTACATCGAGAGATCAGCTATAGAGTGCACCAAATAAATGCAACATTCATGATAATAAAAACACTCCACAAAAGAAAATAAAGAGATCATAATGGACAAAAGCATCTAACCTGGAAGTAACATAAAACACAAACGGAAAGATCCGACCATGATAGAATATACAGGTAAAAGAAAAACAGCCCATGGGAGAGGGTCTATACTAACTAAACAACAATAATTCCAAATAATCTTCCTAGTGCAAAGAACTGATAAGATAATTAAATCATTACAAAGAAGTAGAACTGTTCACTTGGCCGGAACCCGATGCAGTAATGGTGCTAAGATCAGAGATGGAGTTGTGGCGGCACTCCCATTCACGACCGTCAATCCCACCAATAAACAAATTCAATTCTAGTACTAAACAAGTTCATACCTAGATTTAATTATAGAAATGAAAATAAAAACTATGATTAATATCTTTAGTTAAAAATAAGTACAACTTGATTTTCTAATTAGTTGGTTTAATATAGAAAGAGACAAAAAATATTGTGGGTCAACTTTTTTTTTTTTCATTAATTGGAGGCCCTAAATGCTACAGATTAGAAATGTGTTTTGATTTAAATTAAAACCTAAACAGTTCAGCCCAATTTTCTTCTCCTCCTTCCTTGGTTATGTCTGCAACTGAAATTAGGGTAGAGCAAGATTTTACAAATACCAAATTTCAGGTGAGTTTAGGCGGCTGGGGTGTGGCAGCTACCACAGCGTGCCACACCCTACTACCGTCCTTGACCTGATGAGTCCGGTCATAACCAGCTTTCTTTAGCTAGGCTTGGACACACATAATTTCACCAAGCTCGAGTTCGCTAAAGCCTGAAATTTTTATAGACCGGGATTGGTCTTCATATAAATACCCAAATCCAGCCCAATCCTGACCTAATGAAAATAGTTTTACTTTTTATATATTTATATATCATATTTCATTTATAACTATTTAAATATTTTATATATTTTCCTATCAAAGTTTCATAACTTAACTACCATAAACTAAATTAAGTATTAAATACTTTAAATAAATAATGCAATTAGATAAGAAAATTGGTCATGTCTATTTTGTTTTTTTCATAAAGACATGCATATTTTTTATTTTTTTCATTTAGCATATAATAAAAAAATAAAATATATTCATGGACTTGAGAATGACCTTGTAAGCTCGGCCAGAACCGAAGTTATAAAGTATGGATTTGGGTCGGTCTTGAAGAAGTCGGTCCAATTGGGATATAGACGAATGAAAATTATAAGACTTAGGAAATACAAGTGAATCCCCTATTTAGGCAAAATAATTTTAATTTTAATACAACGAGATAATATTAATTTTCAATTACCTCATATTTTTAAGTTTGCTTTTATACTTTTACCACTTTTCTCTTTCACCTCTACCTCTCTATCTCATTCACGATCTCCACTTCATCTTGCTCACTCTAAATCCATTCTTCACTTGTTCTTTGTTTCCAGCTTCTTCTATTACCATTTTCTTTCGATTGTCAGGTTTTGTTTCTTCTTCTTTTTATAGATCACGATTGATTCCTTGTTCTTTATCTTTTTTTTGTTCTTAGATTCCTATTTTAGATTTTGTTTTCTATAATCGCGATTTCTACTATTTTTTGCATTTTGATTTCCTTTTTTGGATCGCGATCTATTGTTTTCTTTTTTTTTTCATAGATCGTGATTTTGTTTAGCCTTGTTTTTTAGATTTTTTTTTCTGGATATTAAATTTGTTTTTTGTTTTTCAAGTTTCAACAATGGAGAATATGCCTATTTTGGTGCGTTATGGTGGATGGTGGTCTGATGATTTCAATTTCATCAGTTATATAATTCATGTGATGTAATTGTTAATAAGGATGTTAGTTTCTTGGATTTCAAACAAATAATAATTAGTAAATGTTATTCTTGGAGATAATCAAACTATTGAAAAGTTTGAGCATCAGGTTGCACATTTTGATTGTCCAATGGAAATATATAATGATATGCATGTACGTTTCTTTCTTCATATGAGATTCAAGAGTAACAATCTTTTAGGTTGTCTTGTTTTTGTTTCAGCATGCTCTGGTGTTGCCGAGATGAATGAAAGTATTAAAATTTTTTCTCTCTTTTTGTTTTCTCACCTCAATTGTTGTATAAGTGTTGTAAACCTAGTATATTTTATGTTATTCTTAGTATAATATCTTGTATACGTAGTATAATTTATTTTATACAAAGTATAACATTTGTTATACCTAGTATATTATGTTATAAATTTGTTTTAATAGCTTCTAATACTAGTTTTTGATTTTTTATATTATTTATGTAGATGTATCTGATGACTATGTCATTTCTATCAATCGTGATCCATGTCAAGAAAGTGCTTTAAATCTCACCATGACATGATGTATTTCTCTTCAAGAAGATGATCATTCTATATTTTTAAGAAATATTAGGAAAGGTGTTTTTGAAAAGATGGATAGGTTTTATGTTGATGTAGAATATGATCTTATGGCAAATCCTATTCGTATTTGTGAGAATAGTATTCAATTTGTAAAAGTTGGTCAATATTTTTCTGAATAAAGGTATTTTAAAAGATGCAATGATCTCTTTTATGCTATCAAGAGAAATTTCCAATTCAATTTTGTGAAATCATATCCGAAACAGTATTGAATACATTGTGTTGATGATGATTGCTCTTGGTTTTTCAAGGCATCTTGTAGAGGGAATATTAGATGTTTTTATAGTTAGGAATTTTTGTGGTGAGCATACTGTGAGCAAACGACACGGAGCGGTGGGCCGAGAGCGCGCGGGATGAGAGGCGCGGTCCACCAGGGGTGTTTAAAAAGTACCGGGTCGTGGACCCGGGAAGGTTGAAAGAGAGAGCGAAAACATTTTAAATAGGTCAAACCCGAATCCACCATCTCTTAGTGTGGATTCGCCACCGGGATTAGCTCTTTCCAAGAATTAGAGTCCTGTGAGGCTTAACATGCGGGGGACGGCCCACTAAGACACAGAGATTCAGGTTCGGGATAAGTTGCTTATTTCTTATGTGATCACATTATATTACATCTATAGAAAATCGTATTTCTTAATTACGCATAATCGAATTTATGTAAAAGTAAATTAATAAATTACAAAAATCGGGGGATGTTGCTGCCCGCTTAATCTATTAATTACATTTCCTAAAAAATATATGCAATACCAGAAGAAAAATAAAATCCTAGGCATACATCAAACCTACATCCTCAAAGGTTAGCACAAGATATGGCACATATGTTCGATTTGATTTTATCGAAACCCGTGTTGTCTAATTAAAACATCAATGGTTTAAAGTTCTTATTTTAAATAAAAAATGTTCATTTTTATTTACAAGTACGTTGATCAATTTTATTAGTGAAAATGACCGCATGGCAAAGTGTGAGGCCTGTTATCCGGGAATACTTTTTATTCCCTTCGTGGGGGTATTCTAACATGAAAATAAAAAAAAAGAAATAAAAGATGAAGAAGAAAATTACATCATTTACAATAATAATAAATGAAATAATTCCTAGGTCTACAAACAAAATCAGAAAAAGATGATGCAAATGAGAGCACGAAATCCATAATTTTAAGAACTCAGAGGCTTACCCTTTCAGCGTGAATCCACTTCGGCGTATCCGTTTGAACCCCGAGAGCGTTCCTCTTTCATTTTGATTTAGTTGTGTTTGGTTTGAATGGAAAATAAATGTTTATTTATCCAAAAGATAATCAGACTCGGGTTCTAAATTTGTTTTAGACTCGTGAATATCTGAGGATTTTTTTAAGAAAAGTAGATGAAGAATGATTTGAAAATAATTAAAAATTGGGATCCAAATGTGTTTTGGATCCAAGTAATTCAAGAGAAATTGAAGGAAAATGTTTTTGTTATTTTTCTCGTTGTTTTTTTCCTCAGAAAATCAAATTTTTCTCTGAAATTTCGAGCCCCCTTCAATCCAAAAAAGTCCGACTATTTATAGGAGAAAACCTGGAAAATCCAAAAAGGCAGGTAAATTTGGCGAGGCTCGCCATATTTTGGCGATTTGCCTAGCCAAGCTTTAGTGAGGCTCGCTAGATTTTCTAGCGAGGTAGGTTCTGGATCTAGTTTTTCGAGGTGTTTTCGGATTTTTTTTGTGTATTTTCATATTTTTTAATTAATTTCTTAATTAAAGGAAAAAATTAAATAAGTTTATTAGAAAAGTCCTTTTGAATTCGGAGACGATGAAGATTCCCATTTGAAGATCATCGAACTGTCGAAAATTGTGTGATCCAAGGATAAAAATCCCGAAAAGTCATCATCATTGAAAACGTGAGCTGGTACAAAATCCTGTGCTCACACATACATGTAGTGTTAATACTAAAAAATCTAAGAAGAGGAAGGTTGGGATCACTATCATCTGGTTGTCGTTGTTGATGCTACTTTAATGAAATCTTGTCATGGAGGGATTTTGTTTTGCAAAAGTACATTGATGTTGCAGGGTTTGATTTTATCATTTATTTCATATAGATTATTTTTATATAACTTGTATAATATTAATTTTTATAACAAGTATACAAATTGTAATGCATTCTATATGATCTTTTTTTAGAAAAAATATTTTGTACTTGTTGAATGATTTATTAAATCTGGTATAAAAGGCATTATACTTCGTATAATATCTTAATACCAGGTATAATATCTGATACAATACTAGTTTTTTAATTGTTTTGTTTTTAAAACGTTCTCACATTAAATCATTTTGAGGAGAATATGGCATAGTTAGACATCATTAGTGTAAATATTAGAGAATACCTTTTAAAACTTGGTTATGAAAGGTGGAGTAGAGTTCATTGTCTAAGAAGAAGGTATAGCTCAGTGATTTCCAATATTGTTGAATTTCTCCATTCTATGAGTAAGGCTTGGAAGTATTTGCCAATAATTATTCTTCTTGAGTTTTTGAATGGTATGATACAAGATTTTATTTACAAGAATAGAAAGCTTGCTTATCAAAATCGCATTGTTATCCCAAAAATCCATGAAGTTTATTTAAATGAGCAATACACTTTAATTTCAATAATGAAGGTGATGCTTTTGTTGTGCCGAAAAGGTAATGCCTAGCAAGTGCACTAGGGTCAAATTGTAAAGTGGCAAAAACAAGGTAGTATCCCACAAGGAGCAATCCAAATAGTATGAAGGTTTTCCAAGTAGACTGATTTAGAAAGATCTTCTATAATTTTGAAGGTTTGGTTGTTGGTTTGAAATACAGTAAACTAAAAGCAATAAAAATAAAGAAAAGGTTTAAACAATAAAGAAAAGTACAAGCTTCACCTACCCACAAACAATACAAGATCTCCCTCCATGCAATACATAAAAATACTTGACTATGCACAAAGATCCAAGGTCTCTTAACCAGATTTTCCCAAGCTTACCAATCGGTTTCACTTGGTTTCTAAGAATACTAATTTAAGTCTCCCCTGGGTACTTGTTAAATCAGTAATCATGAATTAAGTTCAGTTAAGCATTTAAACAAGTTACAACCTTTAGCATGCAACCTATCTCCTCTCACTAGAAGGGTGTTCTCCTCCTCAATCTCAAGGTATGCATGTATGTGTTTGTGATCGAACTATAACAAATCTCCCTTAGGTACTTATTATTATAATCTTGTATGATAAAAAATTAACCCTCGGTACTTATCATTATCAATAGAAAATTAATACTCAAACACACAATCAATCAATAATATCAAAAAAAAGAGTGAATACTACGCTGGAGAAGGTCTTCACACTACCTGCATAATGGTAGGCTTGGCTTGCAAGAGAATTACTCACTCATAATGAAGAAAATAATAAAATCCATTAAAAAGAAAGAAATTACAGAAGTTTGTAAGAAGAAAACGAAACTATTCTATGACCTTTCGGCCATTTGGCCTAAAACTAAAACTAATTCTCCTCTTCCCCTATTAATTGGTAGAATAGGGTATAAATACCCACCAATTACTTAAATAGGAAGTAGAAATGAAAAAGGAGTAATAAAAACAATCCTAAAAGATATCAAACTCCTATTCAGTATTTTCTTAATGATAAATACCAATTTCATTAAAAGGGAAAATCTAACTAAAACTTATCCACCAAGTTGATGGAAATCTTGTAAATAACTTGAGGAAATCCCTCTTTTTTATCCTATTTGGCATGCACACATTAGCTTTGAAGTATTCCTAATCAATTAGGATTCTTTCCCTTATTTTCTTTGTCTTTTTCTCCAACTTCCCCATTTAGCTTTGAAGGTCTTTTAGAATCAGGCAGAAACCTAAAAATTCACCAAAACATGATAAAAAATAATATTTTATATAAAAATTAAGCACATAAATGCATGATTTTACACTACCATATTCCACTTATCAAATACCCCCACACTTGAACATTTGCTTGTCCTCAAGCAATCCAATAATAGACTAAGCGACTAACAACTACTAAAGCTCAACACAAGCAATCAAGAACAAACTAGAAATTCATATTTCAAGTGCAAGTTAAGAAATCACTAATAAGATTAGGAGACCTTTGACAAAGTGATCCTTAATAACAATGATAAGCATGCAACTTAAGAAAACTTAAACTTAATACTTCAAAATAGTAGCAAAGATCAAAAGGCCTCACAAGATTCACTCTCACTCAGTGTTTAGGCTGTTTTAAAAAGAATATTCACTAATTCGGCAAAATCAAGTCACAAAAAACTATATGCTTAGTGATCGGTCAAGTTTCCACCACAATGATAAGAGGTCTTGCATTGTCCTAAAGTCTTTGAGGGTTGTAATGTCAGGTTGGGGTTAACGTGTGGATAAAAAGGGAAATTTTTATGTGAGAAGATCATTCAATAGAGATTCAGTTTGACGACTTGTGCAACTTCTTTCTTGAATTAAAAAGACCTTTTTCAGAAATAGATTACATGAAGAGCAGAGGAAACCTTTGACTTTCAACATATCAGAAGCTCTTCCTTGAAGTACATTCTCAACCTTAAAAACAATTTATTCACATACATCACACATAAAAAAACACAAAAAATTTTTTTCTATTTTCTTTTTTTCTTTTTTTTATTTTGAAATTAAAAATTAAACACAAGTTGAAGTTGTCATTCTTTATGTTATCTTCTATCTCGAGATCTTGTTCATTTTCTTGTACTATTCTGACTTTGAGAAGATCTTGTGTGTTAATAGAAGATCTTTCACTTTAAGAAGGTCTTCCTACGGTTGATATTACAGTTGCCTTTGAATGATGAAAATCTCCATTGAATTATCTTGGGTGTTTTGGGGATTCAAAGTGAAGGTCTTGGGTTTGTATTATGTGTAAAAAAAGGGCTTTAGGCTCAAATGGGGTTAACTAAGGGTTGATGTTTAGGTTGGGTTTTGGCTAGAGAGGGTAATCCTATGCATTGATCTTCCAAAGCAAGTTCTTAACATTTAATGTTGTCTCAATAAGACTAACACATAATCATATACAAGCATTACATGTATCTGATCCCATAGCAAGTTCTAGCTAATGCAATAAGATCTTGTAAACAATCGATATTTAACATGAAGAAACGGCTCAAGTTCTTACCAAAGTAAGGGTATGCTACTGATTTAGGCTACTTACTTAAAGTAAAAATTAAAAATTTTCAAACTTCACATGCTTTAAAAGGTTAAAAACAATCAAGCTCATTCAAAGTTCTCAAAAATCCTATCATTGCAATCTGCATCTTTGCCATTGAATTAAAGAATTCCAAATTATTATTCACAATTTCAAGATTGAAATAATAGTAGAGAAGTCAAACAAAGTCTATATGTAAATTAGCATAAGTATAAGCAGAAGCAGTGAAGGTCTTCTAGCGAAAAATTTAGCCATATTTTCAACAAATCATGCATAATAAAATTTAATCAGTAGCATTGAAGAGCTATAAATTAGAGTTTTAAAATCTCCATCCCTTTCCCCACACTTAAAACATGCTTTTCCCTCAAAGCATTGAAGAATGAAATATAAAAGAGGTAAGGAAAGACCTTCTAAAGAAAATTAATGGAAGAAAACTTGTGTAGCATTCACCATTGAGATAAGAACAAAATAGATTGGGAAAACCTCAAGGTCTCCCTCAAAGGAAATCCTCACCGGATTGGGGGATTTGTCATTGATCATAAGATTGTCAACTATCTACACTTAAGAAGTCCTTGGACAGTTCCTACAAAAAAAACTAAACATAAGACCTAAAATTAAAGAAAAATGAACTAAAAAAATTAAAAGGCAGAAAAGTTGGGGTTTTCCCAACAAATTGCTTCAATTGGTGTTTGAAGCAGACACCAAATCTAAGATCGCTCAAGGAGGCTCATATGTGAATGTTGAAAATTATGGATTAATGTATTGATGTTGCCTCTGAAGCTCTTCCACATCTCTCCATGACTTCAATGGATCTTCAATCAAAGGTTGAATGAAGGGTTGTGTTGCTGAATTTCTTGGAGGTCTTCATGCAAACTTCTTACCATCAGGGGTTCATGAGCAATCAATTTTCCTTTACGATCAACCTCAACAAGCTCTTCCTCATCTTTAAAGATCTCTTGTTCATGCTATCGCAAGATCTTCCCTGATCTTCAAGCATTTTAAGTTGCCTTATGTGTTTTGGAAATGGTATCCTTGTTTGATATACAAGAAGGTCTTGCTTCATTAGAACCATTTCTTCTAGGGAGGTCTTTAGCAATTCTGAAGTTGAGGAATTTTCAGGTTGCAATTGAGGTTACCTATCAATTTTCACAAGATCTTTATGGCATTGACTATTAAAGTTCAAGTTGTGATTACGTTGCTCAATCAACATATCAGATTATCCACCTGCAATATAAATATCTTCCACAAAAGTCTTGTTAGAATAATCAACAACCATACCATTTCCTTTGCATTCCTCCATGGAGTTGGTCATAATGTCACTTGGGAAGAAGACCTTCTGATCATCCTTTGAAATCAACAGGCTAGTTAGTTTCCCAATCTTGATCTCTAAGCTTTGAACTAAGGCTTGTGTTTGCTTCACAAACTCCATCATAATCTCTTCCAAGTAAGGTCTTGTTAGTTCATGTGAAGGGGAGACCTCCTGGAAGGAATATTAAGGTTGTTGAAATGGTTGATAGGGTTGTTCGAATGAAAATTGAGGTTCATGATGTTCATGGATGTTAATTTGGGATTGGGGGGAAAACAAACTGAGGTTTTTGGGAAGGCATTTGAGATTCTTGGGTTAGAAAAGAAGGTTGTCGAAATAATGGTTGAGGTTTCCTAGAAAGACTTTTCACTTACTTGGACAAATCATCAATCTCCTTTAAAAGTTGTTGGATAACCTTATATTCTATAAAATGCAAGGTCTTCTCTGAATGCCACTTATACGTTAAGTTCACCATTTTCTCAATAAGGGTAATGATCTCTTTGGGTTCTAGGTCTTCTAGGTCACCATTGGCAAGGGCTTCAAGTTTAAATTTATGCTTATTGTTTATCCCATTGTAAAAGATTTGCATTTGCATCCACAAAGGTAAACTATGGTTTAGAACCCTTCTTAGTAACTCTTTGAATCTCTCCCAAGCTTGCTAGAAGGACTCCTCATCAGATTGTGAAAACCTAGAGATCTCGTTTCTAAGTTACACAACTGTGGATCGTGGAAAATATTTCATCAAGAAAGTCTTGGTCATCTGATTCCAAGTTGTGATTGAACATGGTTGCAACTATTTAAACCAAGATCTTACCTTATCCTATAATGAGAAAGGAAACAATTTTAACCTAACCACTTCATAAGAAACTCCACGAGTAGATGTAAAAAGATTGCAAATGTCAAGAAAATCATAAATATGATCATTGGGATCCTCATCAGGAAATCCTTTAAATTGAACAAGTTCTTGCACCAATTTGATCATGGAAGGTTTAATTTCAACAAGATCTTCTTCCTCTTATGGTATCACAATGCAAGACTTGTGTCCTGTTGAAGAAGGTATTCCTTACTTCTTGAGTTTCTTCCCAGACAGGAAGTCTTCGTAATTTACCATCAGGGAAGCCTTCACTCATCTAACTTGATATGTTGCTTGCTCACAAGATTACTAGAAGGTCTTCCAGCTTTTAAAAGGCTGTCTAGAACAAAACAACTGCACAAGCTAAACAAATAAGGTAAAATGTACCAATTTACAGTTACATTAATCAAACTATTTAAATGTTGCTCCCTGGTAACGCGCCAAAAACTTGTTGTTCCCAAAAGGTAATGCCTAGCAAGTGCACTACGATCAAATTGTAAAGTGGCAAGAACAAGGTCGTATCCCACAAGGAGCAATCTAAATAGTATGAAGGTTTCCCTGGTAGACTGGTTCAGAAAGGTCTTCTATAATTTTGGAGGTTTGGTTGTTGGTTTGAAATATAGTAAACTAAAAGAAATAAAAATAAAGAAAAGGTTTAAACAATAAAGAAAAGTACAAGCTTCACCTACCCACAAATAGTACAAGATCTCCCTCCATGAAATACATAAAAATACTTGACTATGCACAGAGATCCAAGGTCTCTTAACCAGATTTCCCCAAGCTTACCCCTCAGCTTCGCTTGGTTTCTAAGAATACTAATTTAAGTCTCCCCTAGGTACTTGTTAAATTAGTAATCATGCATTAAGTTCAGTTAAGCATTTAAACAAGTTAAAACCCTTAGCATGCAACCTATCTCCTCTCGGTAGAAGGGTGTTCTCACCCTTAATCTCAAGGTATGCATGTGTGTGTTTGTGATTGAACTATAACAAATCTTCCCTAGGTACTTATTGTTATAATCTTGTATGATAACAAATCTCCCCTCAGTACTTATCATTATCAATAGAAAAATAATACTCAAACACACAATTAATCAATAATATCCAAAAAAAAGTAAATACTACTCTGGAGAAGGTCCTCACTCTGCTTGCATAATGGTAGTCTTGGCTTGCAACAGAATTACTCACTCATAATGAAGAAAATAATGAACTCCATTAAAAAGAAAAAAATTACAGAAATTTGTAAGAAGAAAATGAAACTATTCTATGGCCTTTCGACCTTTTGGCCTA
>CATIWQ010744888.1:0-10137 GCA_949673415.1 Euphorbia schlechtendalii | reverse complement strand
TATATATATAAGGAAAAATAAAAAGAAAATGAAAAGGGAAATAAAAGGAAAAGGAATAAAAAAGAAAGGAAATAAAAGAAATGGAAAAAGAAATAATAAAAAAGGAAAGAAACACTTATAGATAGGAAATAAAAAAGGCATTTGAATAGTACTACAATGTGGTAAAAATACATAATGAATAAAAAGGAAATTTTAAATGATAATGTTATATGGTAGTGGAAAAATCCACTTATAAATAGGAGGAATTTTAAGGAGAAAAAAGAAGCGAAAAATTTTCCCAATAAAATAATTCTTTTTATTGACAAAGACGGAGTAATTTTCACTGAAAAATATTTTTCTTGAAGAAACAATTCTAACTTTTTGACAATCATTTTTATTCATCTTTCTTTCAAAAATCTTTTGATTATTTTCGGATCTAAAACACGTTTAGATTCCGGATTTAATTATTTTTAAATCAATTTTTTCTCAAAAACCCTCAGATATCCTCAGACCTAAAATAAATTTAGAGTTCGAGTGTGAATATTTTTAGTATAAAAGTAAAATATTTTCGAATACAAAATCAAAGCAAAAGGAATGAGGAGCACTTCTGGAAATCAAGCGGATTTATCGACGTAGATTCGTAACAAAAGGGTAAGCTTCTAGGTTTCTAGAGCTGCTTTTTCTCGTGTCTTATACTATAATATATATTTTTCTTTTTTTTTCTACTAAATTCTTAGAGGAACTTGATTTTTGTCATCAACCAAGGATTTATTTTATTCCTTTTTTTATTTTAAATCTTATTTTATTAATTCATTTTATTTATTTAATTGTTATTTTATTATGTAGTTTTCTTTTATTCTTTACCACTTCTTTTAATATTTAATAATGGAGATTCCTCAAAATACATGTTTGAATACCCCCACGAAGGGAATTAAAATTATTCCTTGACAACAGACCTCACCATTTGCCATGTGATCATTTCATTAAATAAAAAATGAGCAACATATTTTAAATAAATTGAATGGTTATCTTCCAAAATAAGAATTTTTTTAATTGTTGATATTTTAATTAGGCCACACAGGCCTCCTTAAAATTAAATCGAGCATGCATGTAAATATTCATGTTGTGCTATATCTCTTATGCTAACCTTTGTGGATGCAGGTAAATTAGGTTAGATGTATGCATAAGATTTTATTTTCCTTCAGTTATTGCAATTAATATTTTTAAAGGAAATGTAATTAATAGATTAGGGGGGCGGATGCATCCCCCGAGATTTTGCAATTTGTAATCTTTACTTTTTGTGCATTTATTTAGTGCACTATGTATGTATTTATTGCTTTCCACATTCATGATAAATCATACCATAAACACGAAACTGACATAAGTTCGAATATGCATAATTAAAAAATACTGTTTTCTGTGGATGTAATTTAATGTGATCCAACAAGGAGTAAGCAACTTATCTAGAACCCGAATCTCTGTGTCTTAGGGGGTCGTCCCCCGGACATTAAGTCTCATTAGACTTTAATTCCAAGAAGAGCTAATCCAGGTGGTGACTCTACATGATGATCTAAAATTATTTCATTTTTTCTTTTAAACCTTTCGGGTCCCCGAACCTATACTTTATTTTAACAAAAACACCCTGGTGGACCACGCCTCTCATCTCAGCACACTCTTTGCCCATTACCTTCTTTATCGTCAACTCACAGCACTCCCATTTGGATATCTCTGCACTTGAGGCCTTACGCCTATCTGGCTTTCAATCCTATCCTGCACGGATCAGATGGGGAATCAATCCATAAAGACATCGAAGCGAAGTGTCCTTTAAGCCCATCTTAGCCTGTCATAGAAACTAAATCTAATGGGGGTGATGGTGAGCTCTTCTATGAGTAGATGGAATGTATCAATGGTCTCACTCTACCTCTCTATCAGTCCACCCATGATGATATGGCTCTATCCCTTTAGAGCCGAAGGGAGAGCATTGATTAATGGTCCAAATCCAAGGGCCTCCATCACCACCATAAGTCTAGGGTCCTATCTAGCATCATGGGTTTATAATTTACAAAATTTTCTTATTTCGGATTATACATTGTACATATTTGGTGGTTATTCGGGAAAATGCGCTACACATCGTGTGGAGCCGTAAGAAGCAAGATAATACACAAAAAAGGTTTAAAAAGCATAAATCAATGGGTTGGTCAATGTCGAACTAGTACCTCCTTGATTGTTTGGGACCGGCCATGGTAAGGGGCTAGTACCTAACTAGCAAGGCGGTACCAGTCTAGTGACCAAATCAGCTTGGATCGGCATTGGGGGACTAGATTGGTACTAGTCTAATCAAACCGAGACTAGCTCTCTTAAGGGGTCGGTACCGACCCATTAGGTCTATACTGCCTTTAGGGTGGGCTAGTACTAGTCCGATTGGATGGTACCGGTCTGCTACCCTAGGACAAACCCAAGAAAAGCCAAAAACTAAAAAAAACATGTTAAAAACACACCAACAGTCTCCAAAATCTCAAAATCTTATTCCTCCGATGTGAATCTGTAATTTTTGGAGCCAGAAACAACGAAATGAGATCCTTGAACCCTTAGTCTTGATTTTTATCTTGAAGCCTTTTAGCCTTTTAGTCTTGAAGCCTTTTATGAGGGAATAGGAAACCCAAGATATAAGTGGGGATTTTTCCAAAACTTTCCTCTAAAAACCATAAAAAAAATTTCTCTAACCTCTCCCAAAAAGACCCAAAAGTTGAGTAAAGTTCAAAAATGGTAACAAGCTCGTTCCAAAACCTAAAATTAGGATTATATAGTGTTAGGTAAAAATACTAAATAGAATTAGGGTTAGGGGTAATTTTGGAAAAGGGCTAGAAAAAGTTAGAAGTAAAATTAGAAAAGGACTAAAGATGTTTGCTGAACAAGTCAGCCAAAATCGGCCTTGCAACGTGAGAAACGTTGGCATGGGTCCGACCTAGTAACGACAAGGCAACACCCGGCCCAACAACCGGTGAAATAATGATAATGATAAAGAAGTAAACAACACAAATAAAAGAAATTTTTGGCAGAAACCAAATGTTGAAAACAAAAACTTTGGAAAATCTTATCTTTTAAATCGATCATCTGTTTTGTATAATTCTTGATGTTTCGGAATCCCTAAGATATCTTGATCATGGGAAATGTATCTACGTATTCTGTAAAAACATGAATCAAACTCACAATTCGAATTTGTCTCTATGTACAAAATTGAAAAATAGAATGTTCTTAAATATTTGAAAAATCATAACTTCTAATCTAATCCTTTGTTTGGAAAAATTTTTTATGTTTTGGAAACCTTGAGATGTTTAGATTATAGGATAATTATCTACAAATTGTGTAAAAGTGTGAGCCAATGCCAAAAATTAAAATAGTTTATTGACTACGAAACAGAAGGGCGAATGAACCGCAACTTAAAAAGTTTATAACATTTTATCTACTTACCCAAATAAAGTGATCTTTGATGTTTTAGAAAGCCTAAGATGTGTGAAATCCAATGATATAAGACTTAAATAAAAATAAGTGCATGATGTGACGTGGGAAACCTTATCTTTTGATGAGGCTCCTGCTATCTCTGGGAGGCACTTGTTTTTCTCGGTGAGGCTCCCGTTTCCTGAACTTTTCGACTAGTTTCCACTTCAAGAGGGATTAATTACACCATTTTTCTTCCTTCAAGATGATTCAAACATCGAAAGCTCAAGAACAAGAGTTGCAATATATTTTTTTTTTTGCTTCGTAGAGCTTTAGAAAGCTTAAGATATAAAGGAAATTGTTGTGCTCTTTAAAAAACTTCCGGAGGAACATTGCGTCCCTCCTTTGGAAAAAGATTGGAATGAGTGAAAATTTTAGGGCGAACGTCTCAACTAGGTTGATGCGTTCGCTTGCCTACATTGTGTTGATTTAAGAGGTTTTAGGGGGGGTTTGTATAGGAGATTTGTGATTAGAAACCCAAGAACAAAGTGGAGATAATGTTGATTTAAGAGGTTTGTGATTTGGACATCCTCGCTAGTTTGAGTGCCCATGATTTGGTCTTTTGGTACAATTTAGCTCATCTTTAAATGTGTCTTGGAAAATTTTTGGTGCCTATCAGTGTGTCAGATACATTTCAATAGCTTGAATCATCTTGAACTTTTCTCGTAAATGATATAAATTCCCCTCATGATTGCGGAATTGTCGAAAGGCCGATTTTCAAAGAATTCATCATCGTTCTGTGAGACGGTGGAAATCCCATGCTCACACCCATCTATTCCGTTAACTAAGTGATCCATCTCTTAAGATAATTGAAATTATTATATCACATAAGATCCACATGGAAAAAACTTAATTTGGTATCATCTTATCTTACTTGTAAACAAACACGTTCTTATCTTACAAGAAAAAATATCATCTTTCTTCTCGTTTGATATACCTCAAACCCCGTTCTAAAAATTTTCAAGATCCCTTGATCAAGATAAAGAGAAAGTAAGAATTTACTTTAATTTAATTTAATTAGTCATTATATTATCTTTATTTGCGGAGATAATTAGGAATCTTGAAATCTAAATTCAATATTCATCTTGATGGATTTATATAGAAATCGATATCATTGCCATTGCTTTATGTTTAGTAATAATGATTAAAAATCACTTCAATTCAACAATTGGTTTACATTTAGTAGCTAACTTCCATTTTTCGATATAATCGTAAACATAAGCATCAGTGAAGGGTGGGATCTTATATCATCTATTACAATTTGGAGCCCTCTAAATAGGATCTTTTGCTTATGTTGGTGGAGTATTATGCCTTTAAATCTTAGACCAACTCTTACAGCCTTGCTCATTTGTATGCACTAAATCAAGACTTATAGCTGCTTCCTAAAAGGCCTTCTTCTCTATCACGTGAATGTTTTGATGAAGATGTGTGGTTGTGCTTAAGTGGTGCTTTGTATATGATTTAACCTAAGTATTTAAGCCTTGTACTCTGTCTCTCTCTCTCTCTCTCTTCGATGTGTGAAACCACTTCTTCTATCAAAATAGAGTTGTGATTAGGGTTCAAAGCCTTTCATTATATCTCCTTTTTTTAAAAAACTCTCAAAGAGACAGTGTGCCTCTCCGAAAGAGAAATGGTTGAGACGGGAGAAAATTTCGGGGTCGAAGTCCCCAACTAGGTTGGTTTCCTCGCTTGCCTACAAAACTCCTGCCCCTCTTTTATTAGATTAATAAAATGGCTTTAATTCTCAAGTCGAGAACAATCGCCAATCAAAGTTGATTCCAAAGAAGAGACCTCGCATATACAAACAAATCCGAAGGTGCAAAGAAAACCAAACAATTATTACACTTAAAAATAAACCAACACATGTGAATACTCTTGGTTAAGATATCCTCTACTTCCGATACGCTTTCGAAGACAAACTTGTTCCATCTTTTCCAAAGTAGCAAGATATAATAAACCATAAGGAAGTTCTGAAACCACGATGTATACCCATTTGAAAGAAAGATAGCCAAATATCGAAGAAGCTCAATAAATTGCGAGGGATCGGCTTTGGCATTTCTAACCATCTCAATAATTCTTTCCATGTTTGGTAGCTATTGTGACAAAGTAGTGACGCATGGTCCATCGTTTACGGCTCATTGAAAAAGGGACAAGATACATGCTCAACCACATTACATCCACGTGATATAAGAAAAGATCGTGTTGGAATCCTATTGTGGAAGAGCAACCAACCAAAGAACTTAATTTCCGAGAGGAGGCAAGATAACCAAACAAGTGAGAACTCTGTTGTCAGCTTTATCCAACATGCTGCACTGTAGAACCTGGCTGCAAATGATCTTGTAGACTTTTTTATCACCAAAATCCCAGTAGAAACTATCCGACACATCGTTGAAATGGGGTTACTACAAACAGGAGCCCGAGATATCACTATGATGCTGCCCAATGCTAGTAGAGATAGCTTGGAAGACGCCAGGGACAGCAGTATAGATCCACATACGCAAATGGCTGCATCGCTCCCTTTGACTAAACCGTAATCTTCGTTTCCAAAATGGACGAGTGAGACAGTTGCTGTTAAAACCTGAGCAGCCTAATGCAACTGAACAACTTTTATTATTGCAGATCAAATAAAGATCAGGGAGAGGATCTTGAGTGGTATATTGGACATCTAATTGTCATACAAAAAATAGGCCTTTATTCCACTTCCTATAGTAACCCGTGCATTAGACTAAAAAAGCACCCAAAACACCTCGTTGCGGACATAGCATGAGATTATATCTCGCTAGTTAGGTGTCAAGGAGCTGCTATCCGCTAGAGTCAAACAGTCCAGGGGGTAAAACCATGAATGGCCGCGCAAATGCGTTACCATAGAGACTCATGATTAGCTTCCCGAATTTTCCAAACCCATTTAAGAAGAAGGCCGCAATTAATTAGAGAGAAATTCCGAATAAATAGACTCCCAAGACACGTTGGAAGATTGATTATCGCCCAACTAACTTTGCATAACCCGCTTACATTTGAATCTCCTCTCCATAGAAAATTTCTCATTAATTTCGTTACCTCAACATTAACGGAAGTCAGCATTTTGTAGATAGACATGAGGTATATCAGAAGGGAAGCTAGCACCGATTTTATTAAAGTTAATCTCCCCGCATATGATAAACAACTCCCTTTCCAATTGGCAAGGCGATATTTGAATTTAGCGATGAGCGGATCCCAAGATCATGAGGGAAGATGATGTACACTAAGAGAACTCCCGAGATATGTGATCAGGAATTTTTCAATTCTACACCCCAAAACTTCCGCACTAGAACGAAGTAGTTCCTACGAACAGTGGATGCCAAGGAGAGTACTCTAGTGAAAATTAATACGTAAGCCCGAAATAACCTCAAAACAATTCAAAATACGAAGAAACATCCGGGTTACCGCTAAGTCAGTAGGGAGAAAACATGGAGTATAGTTGGCAAACTAAAGCAAAGATGTGTCCGCTGTGCATAAATCGGTAGAGAATCTCGATAAAAGTCCCTCGCTAATCTCACATCAATCAATTGTTTCAGACATTCTACAGTTAGAACAAAAATAAAAGGTGAGAGTGGATCCCCTTGTTTAACCCCCTTTTGTAGCCCTATTACTTCCATAGGAGTGCCACTGATGAGAATAGAAGTTGTCTAATTCTTTCTATAGTTGGACAGCCATGATATCCACTTCTTGCCAAAACCCATTTTGATCAAAACCGCATCAATATAGTCCCATGAGACACTATCAAACGCTTTTCGAAAATCCAATTTTAGAACTAAACAAGATTGATGGCGCGAATGAACATTAGTTATGATCTTCGAGGCTATAAAAGAACAATCGTGAATGTTAAGGCCTTTGGTAAAATCAAACTGATTTTCAGAGATAACATGCAGAAGGATTGGCTGAAGTTGACTTGCTAACACCTTAGCTACAATTTTATATACCCTGTGAATGAGCGCAATAGGCCTAAAAATTGTTGAGTGATGCCGCACCAGCAGACTTTGGAATTAAAACCATGTACGACGTTTTGATAGAGCTAGGGAGATGGGAAGTGGAATGAAATTCGGAAACAAGTCGCATGATTTCCGGTTTGAGATGCTCCCAAAATTGCTTGTAAAAGAGAAAATTAAACCCATCCAGTCCTGGGGATTTGTTTTCACCATAGTTATTGACAGCCCTCCAAACCTCTTCTTCCAAAAATGGGGCAATAAAAGCCTCATTTTACACTACCAATAATCTCTTAAAATGCAGACGCCATAAGGAGAACAAAACTGATGGAGCAGTAGTAAATAAGTTCCCAAAATAGTTTTGAATCATCTGAGTAATTGTAGCCATGTCCGTGATTTGCTCCCCATTATTTTCCAAATGTAAAATACTGTTATTACGGAAGCGATACGATGTTGTACGATGAAAGAAAGATGTATTATTATCCCCCAAGAGAGTCCATGAAACTCGTGATTGCTAATGTCAAAGGTTTTCAAAGTGCTTGCAGAGAAGCATTAACAATTTCTTAGCCTCGGAGAGTTCTAGTGATTGATCAGCCGATAATGGTCGTTGTACATCACTAGATGAGAGATTAATCATGATTCTTTCAAGCTCTAGGATCCGGTTTTGTAAGCGGCCAAATTTGGATGCATGCCAAGGTTTTATAGCATTTCCTAATAGCCTTAACTTCACGTTAATATCACTGCTGTCCTTGGATGTACAAATGGTAGCCAAACATTGTGCGATAAATGGCAAGAAGGTTGCATCATCCCACCACAAATTTAGTGAGTGAAAGAGCATTGGCTGCCGCAAAGGAGGGGGTCATGAGTTGAATAAAATCGAAAGATGGTCCGATAAAGCTGAGTTAAGGGTTGAGATAGACATAGTCGACCAAATATCCAAAATGTGACATGAAGCAAGAACCCGATCAATTAGCAAAAAGGCCACACTATTGCACCATGTAAAATTACGACCATGTAACAGAAGTTCTTGTAACTCACTATCATTCACAAAATCTTGAAAAGAACACATATATGATGTCACCTTACCATTAGATCTTTCCGAGGCATCTAGTACTTCGTTGAAATCTCCACAAATCATCAGATTTTGGTGCTCTAGTGCAATGGGCAGCAGCTCATGCCACATTAAATACTAGTGCAAAATAGCCTTTTCCGGATGGTTGTTTTTGGCTTTTCCAGAAAATTTTGAACCGTCAGCACAAGCCATTAAGCAATTGAGTAGGCATTAATACGGATGGTTCTAAACCGTCTAGAATAAGGAGCATTGCGAACTGTTCTTTTAAGAGAACCATCCGGAATGCTATAAACTGGAATGCTTGGAGCAATACGTAAAGAGCAATATCAACGGTTCTTTATTAAGGACCATCCGAAAAGAGCAATACGGACGGTTCTTAAGAAAGAACCGTCCCCATTACTCCTCAATTGGGTCAGTTCTTAATAAAGAACCGTCCCCATTACTCCTCTTAACTTTTTTATTCTTTTTTCTATTTTCATATTAATTCATTAATTTTGGATTGAAGGGAACCCTGCCATTTATTATCATTATAAAATGGTGAAACATCCCACATGAAGCAACATACAATGTTTCAATAGCTGAATAGTAACTAAATAGACTGTAAATTGGAAGTTTCTACAACACCTGAGAAACAAACTTATGAGCAGTAAATATGCTTAAGAGAAATCTATAAGAATAACTGCTAGTACTACAATGCCAAAACAAAACTTCACAATTCACAACTATACTTTTTTTGTAGCTCTACGAGGCATAGAGAATAAACTATGGGTACTTGTATGCTTGCTTGGTTTTAGTCCAAAATCGGGTAAGGGAAAACATCTTTTTCCTACAGTGAGATAAACAAATTAATGAAGGGGTAAAGAATAACAAAGTTAGAGAACTCCTCTATGCAGAATTCGAACTTACAGATTTCACTGGTTGAAGACTCATTTGAGCATATATCTCATCAGTATCTTTGTCCACCTAAACACAAGGGAAAAACACAATATTAAGAACACAACAATCATCTAATATTACATAAAAGCAACACGATATTGAAGAATCCAAGAAAGCATACATGAAGAGTGACATTGTGAACTTGTCACAACAACTGCGAAGGAAGATTCGGGTAGTTTGGAATCTGAGATGTAGCTGTTGTTCTAATAGAAACTGCCACCTAAATGTGTAAATCAAAATCTGTTAGTCCCTATTGTAATGATCAAGCAATCAGTTAAAAAAGTCAGCATAAGATAGTGTTAAAATCGTCCACAAGCTTCAATTCAAATATTATTGACTAAATGTCTTCTTGAAACACCTACTGTTTACAATCAAACAAAGGGCTCCAAAAAAATAACTGAAAATCAATAAGAATTAACTTTTTTCACCAAATTTATGATAAAATTTATAAAGACAAACCTGTTCACTGTGGCCTTGATGAAAGTAATACACAAGACTTCCAACTTGAGGCAATGAAACAAGTGGACTATCACAAGCATTCCAACTAGCGAAAATACTATTGGACAATAATCCAAATTTTGATAACAATGATGATAAAATCCAAACCCTTCCCCAATTCATATCACACTACTGGATTTCAAAGTTTGAATGAATATTGTAATTAAGGGATTTATATGAACAATCTAACTC